>JAOTRH010448748.1:0-31029 GCA_034768845.1 Heliamphora exappendiculata | reverse complement strand
TGTTAGGTAAACTACTGGATTTTGATACTGAACCGATTTGTACTTCCCTCTTCCCCATCTCATACCTGTTGCCACCAAAGAACAAGAAACTCAGAACATTGGTAACATCATAAGCTCCTATACATATCCAGAGTCACAGGTTCGTCATCCGGGTAATTTGCCTTCAAAGCCAGGATGTCAGAACACTGAATTCATATCTTATTCTTCAGAACCACCATCAAGGAACAACATCCACATCCTCAAATCCCGTAACCTCTTACCACAATCAACATCAATACCAGAAATTCGACACCGCCCCATCAATACCAGAAATTCTACACCGCCCACATCAATCAAAACCACGTCAACCTCTGCAACAGAAACAACCAGTAGGGAGTTCAAACACCACCAACAGCCTTCCACTCCACCAAAGCTACAGCCCAAGAATTGTAACAACTGGCTCATTTTGCAACCCCTTCCCTGCAACCACTTCTCTCTTTTCATTATTGACACCTAGGCACCGCACAACTTCCCTCCCCTCCCTAAGCCACCGCACGACATTTTGTTTAATTTTCATTACTCACATCTTTGCCACCACCATTGCAACATCTCTCCCAACCAATCCCACCACCTCAAAAGACTTCATTGCAAAAACCTTACAACCAAATCCCAATTAGATCTCTAAGGTCAAGTTCAAGGGATTAAGCAATTTTATGCAGCCACAGCAGTTGTGTAATTCTGTGTTGATGTAGCCATGGGGATTGTGCAATTCGACAATAGGGTGGCAGCATAGAGTGGCTCACAGTGATTAGATGGAGATTTTACCCGGGTGAATGATTAGATGGTGATTTTACCAGGGGGTGGAGGTCTGGCAATTGCTATGGGGTGCCACAGAACCTGATTGGAATGGAGGTTGTGCCACTGAGAGCATGAGATGTGGAAAAAGAGAAGAACGGAGGATGTGGAGATTGAGAAAAACGGATGGGAAGTGACATTGATGATTTGGGATGATGGCAAAATAAGTAATTTTCCTTTCTTGTTGAGGTAAGAAAGTAAATGTCTCTTTTGTTACCTCTATCAAGAGACAAACTCTAACAAGGGACTAATTGTAATTTCAAAAACCAGAAGGGGAAGACTATTTGTTCTAACAATTGACGTATCCAAACTTAGATGTAATAACAACATTCCTTGAAAGTTCATCCAAAAGTTTTTCAATGCCATTTCACTAATACACTAATAATATAATATAATAATTATAATAATAATAATGAGAACAATAATAATTAAGAAGCCCTAGCACCGTAATTGAGTGTTGTCTGAATTCGTAGTTGAAGTGGAGGGAAAAATCATCATCTAACACTTTAATGCGGAGTGCTTGAACTGAATATCACCATTGAGATGGTATTGCATACTCCAGCCCACATCCCTCGCGTGGTCATTGGACTGGATTGTATCCACTGTCCAGCACATGGTATTGCATCAAACACCGGATTGGACCTGGACTGGATGAGATGCTTCTAATAAAGCCGCATGCATACTTATACAGAAAATAAACGAGGCCTTAGTTTTCATAAAGCAACTTAAGCTGTCATGACAACTAATAAAAGCAAAATAACTGAGGAAAGACAACTAAAAACACCGTGAAAATAAACTTACAATTGGATGTGCGAGCAGTTCCCCAAAATTATATATGTTGTCTCCGAGCAACGCAGCTAGTGACAAATCAAATGCCAAATCCTGATATATATAATAGAGTGCATTAATGAATAAATAACTGTCAATGGAACATTGGGAAGCTCAACAAGCCACACATGCAATCTCTCAGAAAAAACAATAATGAATTGATCCACAATAACCAAAACTGGATTCTTGCGTTTTTCAAATGAAACATAGGATCTCATTTGGGTTAGATATATCCTACGGAAAAAGAAACAATCCGTAGAAAAAGAAAAAACCCGTATGAAAAAAATACTCTTCCGCGTTCTCTTCTTTCAGTTACCCCTAGCAGGCAAGACTGATTTAAAGAAAAATAAATGCTTTTGTCTTATTAAAATAAGGAACTCATTGGGTTTCCAATTACCCTCGCCCACATTTCCAAGATAAGTGAATTTAAAGCTGTTGGTTTATCTAAAATAGTTACAATGATACCATTATATGGACCTAGAGTGCAAGCAATATCATTCCCTCGGCAAATTTTATAACACCCCCGTTAGCAGGGTCTATCGTTCTTATTTGTATTCTCTCTCTTTTCTTCCCCATTCTTACACAAGACATCTCCATACACTTCCACCACTTAAAAAACCCATTATCCAAATAAGATCATATCTTGATGTGCTAAAAATCTATCTTAATACGATAATACACTGGAACTTCATAACAGAGGAAGGATAATCATACTAGGAAATAACAATGATAATACAACAAAATTTACAAATAATAATAATAAGCAGACAATATCAAAACATGCTGTAATAATATCCTTTTACAGCAACTAATTTTAACCTTCTACTAGTTTGTCATGCCAAGATAGCCTTGGTGTGTGAAAGCATCAGAAATCATCAAGAACGTCATGGAACTTTGTAAACTAATTAAAACAACACAATGCGTACCATCTTAAATGATTCTGATAGAGACTCCACCAATGTATATGCTAGATAAAGAAGAGCACTTTTGTAAAATTCAGCGAATTCCTGTCGAGATTTATGGTATTGAGATGAAACCCAATAATAGCTGGCATACACAGATGGATCAATGTCAGTCATGCTGTCAAGAGTACTCTTTCCGTCTTCTAGAAGTTTCTTGCACTCTTTTTGGCTGCCTTTCTCAAGATTGACTATAGCAATTTGCAACTTAATGTAAAGGATTGGTTCCTCAATGCGCATCTCTCTAGTAGCACGAAGCTTTTCAATCACACCTTCAAGATAACTAATGGCAGCTTCTTTCTCTGAATACTGCCGAGAAACTATAACAGTAAAATGTGCAAGCTTGAGAAGATTGATCTTGGTCTCAAAGTCAGTGATGAAATTGTGATATAACTGTATGAGAGCATCACCAGCCTGACAATGATAAAAAAAAAAGGAACAAGTGTTAAAAAGGATCACAAAAGTAAAATGAATGCAGCTAGATGTGTTTTAAAACATTTATTCCCAGTCAAGCATAAGCAGAAACACATGTAGAAGCAGCAATGATCCTTGTCAACACGTGCAGAAAGATCATAGAATAAAAGTAAGAATGAACCAGAAAAGCCATCATATATAAGACATATGAAAGCCCTAGAAACTTCCTTAGTATGCCCAGTACTAGTTGGTCTTGGTGGCAAACAATCTAACCTTAAACAACCATACATTAAAAAGAACCATAATAATTGAAATATTGTCTGTCTTTACTGATTCTCAGAACATGTTTGAATCTAGGGGAGGAGGAGGGGAGGAATACTTTTTGCTAGGCCAGAACATATGGCAAGCACAGCACTTTAGCCAAAACTTATACAAGGATTTGAACCTCGGTCTTCCCACAAAGGTTTATGCAATGCCTGGTATGAAACTTCCAGGTTCCAACGCCTCTTAAGTCGCACACTTCAGCTCTTCAAGTCATTAACACCAGTGAGAACAAATGTTTGAAATGGCTCGCATTTTGTCAAATAAGCTAAAGCAATTATATTGGTAAAATATTTTAGCTCCACTTAGATTATCAATTGTTCTCTATTCTTCTGCATCAAAGTTTGAATGCTAAGCATCCGTCACAGAAACTACCAAATGGTAAGACTTTATTCTTCCACATTATGCGTAAGGCAAGGTGCAACTGCCTTATTTTGTCTTTTGTGGTGATGCTAGCACGGTTAGGTAAATATGCAAACTGGAGAGAGTGCTAAAAGAGTAAAAATATAAATATAAATATTTAACTGACAATAGTGAAGCAACACATGAGTGTCACCTTCGCAGGATGGGAATGTTAATCTAATTTTCACCACAAAAATTCACAGGACCTGATTCGAGAATATGTGGTTACATACAGTTGGACTTTTGGGATAGAGTAGTTAGCCAGCTTCGGTGTGGTGGGGGAACCTGCCTTTTGTCCTTGTTACAAAGTTGAAGCTTTTGAAGACAGCTTTAAAGAGGTGGAACACACAGGAGTTTGGCTTACTGAGATGCAGAAGGCTAGGATTCTTGTAAATATTCGTTGTTTGAATGAGGAAGAAGACGTCAAGGTCCTTGCTGAGAAGAGGAGTCAGTGGGAAAGACTTGACAGGGTTATTTGGCTGGCTGACTAACTTCAAGAAAATTAGTTGGGAGGCAGAAATTTTGAACCCTTTGCCTAAAGGGCGACAATAAAAACACACAATTCTTTGATAGGATGGCAATGCTCATAGAAGGGAACACACAGGAGTTTGGCTTACTGAGATGCAGAAGGCTAGGGTTCTTGTAGATATCCGTTGTTTGGATGAGGAAGAAGACGTCAAAGTCCTTGCTGAGAAGAGGAGTCAGTGGGAAAGACTTGAGGGGGTTGTTTGGCTAGCTGACTAACTACAAGAAAATTATAGGTATAAATTTTGAACGCTTTGCCTAAAGGCCGACAATAAAAACACACGATTCTTTGATAGGATGGCAATGCTCATAGAAGGGCCAATATGATTGGGGCAGATGCCGGGGCTCTCCTTACCTCTTAGGAGGATATCATGCAGGGTACCGCTGCCTACTACATAGATTTTTCCAAGAGGAAGGAGCGTGGAGACCTCGTTTAGATGATTTGGAGTTTGGTGCTATTTCTAGTGAGGAAGCACAACGCTTGGAGCAACCATTTTTTGAGCAAGATGTTACAGGGAAATGAGTGAGAATAATGCCCCTAGTCTGAATGGTTTTACAATGGCCTTTTTCCAACATTGTTGAGGGATGGTAAGAGAGGAGATGATGAGGCTGTTTCATTTCTTCTTCAAGCATGGGTCCATTGGCAAGAGCCTCAATGCCTCCTTCCTTGCTTTTATTAGCTAGAAGGGTGGAACAAAAGATATTAGAGACTTTAGACTTATTAGCTTAAGCAGGGTCTATAATCTTTTAGGTAAGGTTTCAGCTGCCAAACTCAAGAAAGTGCTCCAACCAGTGATTTCTAACTCGCATAATCCCTTTGTAGGTGGCAGGCAAATCCTTGATGCGGCATTAGTAGATAATGAGTGTGTCGACTTCAGGGAGTAGGGCCTTTAGAGTGATTTGTAAACTAGATATTTATAAGGCTTGTGATCGTGTGAACTATAAATTCCTTGTTTATCTCTTACTGAGGATGGGCTTTGGTGAACATTAAAGGACGTATATCCAGTTCTGTATCTCGCCAGCTTCTCTATCGATTTTGGTGAACGGGTCTCCAACAGGTTTCTTTCAGACTTCGAGAGGGTTGAGACAAGGAATCTTCTTTCAGTCGCCTAATTCAGAGAGAGGTTCAAGTTTGTTGCATAATTTTGAGAATAGCACAAAATGCGGTTTTCTATTATCCGTTTTCATTCTCTTTACAGAAGACGCGATGGTCTTTGCGAGTGCAAAGCCAAGTCATTTGAAGTATCTCAGGCGTGTTCTCCTTAGCTTTGAGCATGCGTCGGGGCTTCGTGTGAATTTGACCAAATTAGAGATAATTTCGTCAAGTGTTATCCCAAACATAGGGAACCTGGCTACTAAGCACTTCTAATTACCTATTAAGCCTTCCTTGGAACAATGTTTAAGTCAAAGACTATTTGAGATGGGGTTGTAAAGAGATTTTGGAGGAGGTTGGCTAGGTAGAAGAGGCAACACCTTTCTAAAGGGGTAGGCTACTCGCCTTGAGAGCCATTATTTAGCCTCCCAACTAAATTTTTGTTTGTTCTGACCATTCCAGCTTATCCAGCTATGAGGCTAAAAAACTTGTAGAGAGATTTTGTATAGGAGTCGATTAGGGATGTATTTAGATACCATTTGGTAGATTGCCGTACTATCTGCTCCCCTATGTATAAAGGGGGCTTCGGTATCAAGAGACTTGTTCCCTTCAACAAACCATTTTTTGCGGAATTTGTTGTAGAGATTTTCTTTGGAGAGGAATAGTTTTTAGAGGAGGCTCACAGAGGACAAATATGGATACTTGAGGGGGAATTGGAGCACCCCATAAGTGTCTACATCTCGTGGTAGAGGTTTGTAGACGAGTATTAGGAAGGTTTGAGATGAATATTTTAAGCACATCTTTTTTAGGTAGGGAGCGGTGATAGGGCGAGCTTCTGGTTTGTTGTATGTTGTGGTGATAACACCTTTTGCAATGTCTTTTTTCATATATTTTTGCTTTGGCTACGAATAAAGAAGTTGTGGGTGTGGATTATGCTCGGAGAGATTTTGGGCTCAGTTCTTTGGATATTGAGCTAAGAAGAAATGTGCGAGACTAAAAGATGGATCATCTTTTGGTCATTTTGGATATTTTGTATGATCACAACAAAATGGAAGTGAGATGGATTTTGTTAGATGGAGAGAATAATGTATGGAGCTTTTTAGTGTAAAGTCCTTCTACAGATGTTTTGCTAGGCAGTAGAAGGGCATCCTTCTCGTGGAGGAGTGTCTAGAATGTATAATCCCTTTGAAATTGGTGTTTTTGTTTCGGTTGTTGCGGATAGGAGGATCTTGACCATGGATAATTTAGTTGGAACAGGAGTCGTGTTAACTAGCAGGTGTTGCGAGTGTAAAAAAGAGGGAAAGTGCATTTCCTACGTGCTTATCCACTGCGAGTTCACTAGAGAGTTGTAAATTTTGATTTAATACTCTTTGGAGGTGAATTGAGTGTTCCAGAAAGAAGTGATCAGGTTTTAAAGAGTTGGAGGCAAGGAAGAGTCCTGAGGAGTAGGAGGAGGTGTGGTCATTGATCCCTTTGTATTTGATGTGGAGTTAGAGCAAAACAAGAGATACTTCGATGGAATTGAGTCTCTGTTGCATAAATAGAAGGGTGTTCTCCCATGTAATTTGTATAGTTAGTCGTAGAGCCTTTTTTAACTCTGTGATTCTTTTGTAGGGAATTTTTTGTCGTTTACACCTTTTTTGTGGGAATTCTTTTTGTCTTTCTCATGTGTTGTATGGCTTTTCTTCTCCTTCCTTTAATGTCTTGCTATAGACTCTCCTTTACTAGTAAATTCAAAAAAGCAATCACAAGACCTGATATCATTATTACGCACCAATCCTGTACACTGATTCAGATGATGGAAGAGTAGTAGTGTCCTGTGACATTCAAGTTTCTGGAAGTACTTCCGCATCTTGCTGGTACTTAATAAGAGAAGTATGAGTGCCTACGGGTAAAAAAGGCAATTGATACTGGCTCTCCAACAATTTACAAACCTTGTAAGAAAAAGAATGTGGATCCTTTGAAAGGAAAAACCTTAGAGATCATAGAAATCAGAAGTTAAAACCCATTGTTCTGCTGGACATGCGCTCCTGCTTTAGAGAAGGTTGGGAGAAATGTAAAATAAGTTAAATAACACATTCAGATTAATTCTCAGAAAGATTCTTTTCACTTCCTTGCTTCCTACAAACCTTGTACAGTTCTCTTATACATATGATGGCACCTTGCTACCCCTTTCCTTTAAGAATACGTTAAGTGATAAACATGCTCAAGAATGTAAAGATTGAGAAGGTATAACAAGAGTTTCAACGTGTGTCACTAAAAAAGACATTCAACCCTATAATTCCAATCTATGTTACGTGGACTTTTATAAATGAATGCATTACCTTTGTTGAATGCTTAGATAATGGTATAGAAGACTGTGTCTGACGTGTGTATGAACATTTTCCCAGCAAGCATATTTAGTAATTAAACGGTTACCATATAAATGCATGTAAACTTCAATATTATGCATAAAACACTTTATGGCAACTTGAAATCATTTTAATCTAGAGAATAAAATAAATACAAAAAGTTATAAATATTTTGTTGTATCTCCATGTCTTTAGACGTGAGAATTAGGTGTGGAAGTTTCAAATTTTGTGATTCGTTCATAAATTTCACAAAGTCTCGAGGAGTAGAACTTGGAAAGTTCTACTCCAATCCTGAGATAATACGATTTGTGAAGCAATTCGGATCAACCCAAAACACATGATTAACTTTCAAGACTTCCCATAAATTTAAAATAAATCCATGAAAGTAAAATGTTGCTCAAAAAATCATAATAAAAATAAAAATCACTAGATCAAATACATGGATGATGGACATCAACACCTCATCCAACAATACCAAAATCGTACCATCCTCCCTACAGAATTAACAATCTCGATCAAAACGTAAGCTCACCTTTGAGTTGCAGGTGGTAGATAGTTCATCTTAAAGAGTTTTTTTCAATTCCGTAAAACAATTTCAGCCTTCTTCCAAAAACATAACACATCAGCAGGGCTACTCAGTGATCGATCGATTGAACTCACTCCTCAGAGCAAGATGTAAACAAACGATCTCAAAAAAAAAAAAAAGAGAATAGTTTCCTTGTCAATTTCTACCATCTCCTCTAAATGATTATGGCTGGGGGATCAAAAATTTAATCAGTAATCACCAGCTGGACAATCAAATTCCAAGGGATTCCCTAATCAGTTTTCCTCCATTGCATTTGGAAGGAGACCCATACAACAATATAAATTCCCAGCACTTGCGACAGCTATTTCCATCTTTAGAAACATAACAGCCAAAAATACCAGAAGTTCAAATTTTTTATGATTTATCACTTCCTCTGGTCCCTCGAAAACCGAAAAGCACTTGATAGAACGTTTTTGGGGAGATTCTGGCAATACTTTATACCGAAAAAACCCAACCCGAAAGAGACATATAAAACCTAGGCTCAGTCAAATAACGAAGCACGCTCTCATCAATCAAACAAACAAAAGCCCTAAAATTTCCCAAATCGAAACCCTTTGACATGCCAAACTAGCGTATAGGCGGCGAAGAAACAAATACAGTCAAATAATCAAGTGCATATGGACAAGCCTGCGTATGGAGAGACGTATCACGTATAGAAATTGACATTGAAGGAAGCGAAAAGATTGGAATGGGAAGAAGATGGAGACCTGAAAGACGGAAAGAGCGACGAACTGTTCAAGCTTGAGAGTGAGCTGATGCCAGAGCTTCTTCTGGTACAGATCTGCTAGCGTATTGTACCAATCGGCAAGCTCCGGATGGGCATTTCGCAGAGAGTCAAGGTACTGAAGAGCGGCCATAGCTGACTCGAGCCGGGAACCCGAAGCCAGAGAGGGAGAGAGAGAGAGAGAGGAATAGATGAAGAGAGGGAGAAATTTATATAAAACCTCCCCCCAATTTGTCTTTTCTTCTTCTTAAAGAAACGAGCAGAACGAGAAGAAAAAAAACAAGTTTCGGGTTAAACACGCCAGTTTGGGATAGTTTTTTTTTAATATTTTATTTGGTTTTTTGTTCGGGACTATGATAACTTGTAAGATTATATTTACAAATTATTTTAAATTTCAAAAAGTTTAAAATTTATTTTAAAGTCTGATGAGTCTTGAAAAATATTTAAAATCTTGGTTACTTGTAAAATTATTTTAAAGTGTGAAATATTTTTTTTAAATATTTTAATTTTTTTGTGACTTGTAAAATTATGTATAAATTATTTCAAAGTTTGAAATTTTTTAAAAATATTCTAAATTGTAAAATTATTTATAATTATCTTAAAATCCAATGAATTTTGAAGAAAAACAAAAAGACAAAATGCCTAATAAAACACTACTCATTAAAATGACATTGTTTGGGCAAATATTGCTTATTAGCTTATTTTTGTTTATTTTTTTTTTTTCTTTTTTAAAAAATTTATACTTTGATAACAAAAATTATTTTTTCGACTCGACTTATTGAGAAAAATCTAAAAAGTATAATAATTTGACAAAATGATAAAAAAAATTCATTAAAAACAAAAAAATTATAATCTATAATAAATCAGTAAGTCAATAAGTCAAATTCACTCATTCATGACTAATATTATATTCAAACTTTCATTTTATTCTAAAATATAATAATATTTTTGTTTGATAACTTATTTTGTAACGACCCAGTTCGGACCCTAGTTGTAATGACCCGGTTCAAACGCTAGTATTAGCAACAGTTAGCCAATGAGATCTTATGTCGCTAAAGGTTAGAGACCCTAACGCAATCCAAAACCCTAATTCAATTCAAAAATTCTTAAAAAAAGACTTAATACTCAAGAAGCAAAACCATAATACTCATAGCAGACTCCCAACATCCTAAATTAAGTAAATAACATGAACTATTAAATTAAAAATAAAAAATTCTCATAATTATGGTAAACTATTCATTTTTGCCCCTGGTGCACGAAAAAATCTTCAAAATTCAAGATTTGGCACGTAAACACCGTAAATTAAATATTTAAATACAATTAAGTAGCAAAAGAAAAAATAACAAAAAAATACAAAAAAAAACCCTAGTGGCCGGCCACCTTGGAATTTGTGCCCAAAAAGTCAATTTTCACATTTTTAAGCCTAATATGAGAAAAAAATGTACAAATCAAGTATTGTTATGACCCAAGATTATTCAAATAAATAATATACATAATAATATAATAATGTAGGCTAACAAAATCAAATAAATCATTATTGAAATTCTTGAACACATAAACAAGCTAAAAAGTTACATCTTGTCAAACTAGTTTAATTTGATTTAAAAGTCTACGCCTATTTAATCAATTGCTATAAAAATTATAATGATCCATGGAAATACTAAATTAATCATAAACTTACTAAAATAATAGGTATTAGTAGGTAGGGACACCAAAAAAATATACCGAATTAATTTTTAAAGCGTTTTCTTGCACAATTTAGTACCAAAATCTCACTTAAAACCCAAATTAATACAAATAAGCTTTTGCTATGCCCCAAACTGACCCTAGCCAAAATCCCCTCTGCCCAATATCTGAATTTGCAAGTCTCAATTGCCTTCCCCATGCCATGCAAAAATGGAACCAAAAATGACTTAAAATAAAGATTACACACATCATTAACCCCATGGATTCCTCTATAAAATGAAGACCAAACTCCCCCTTAATTCTCTACATTTTTTGCCAAGAGAGGAGAAAGTTCAAATTTTTATTGTTCTTGAGTGTTCCACCAAGTTTGATAGAGAAATGAGAAAAAATGAAGGAAGAAAGGAAAGATGAGCAATGATGACCTAGAAGGAATGCTTTAACGCTAAGTCCCATCATCCTTCAACATTATAATTTCAAAACAAGTAAGTAAAATTTTTAAACTCTCTATTCATGATCACCCAAAATCTCCCTCAACTCATCTCATAAAACACATATAAGAACAATAACCGAAAATGAATCAAAAAGGCGTTATAGAGGTGAAAATGTGAGCTATTCATGTTTGGTATGTTAGTGTGAGTGGTTGCATATTGTTATTTTTGAGTTTGATAGTTTATATAAGTTATAGAATAATGATATTTGAGCCTAAAACACATGTATGCAAAGAATAAGGACCACATGTTGACATCCTATGAGCTAGGAGGCTAAAACCCTTAAAGGCCTAATTTTTGAACAACTTTAACTTTATGTCCCGAATTTTGAAATATCATAACAAAATATAGAAAAATGATCCAAGTGTGTTCTTTATATCCAGACATAGGTTTTAATGTTATATTTCATACAAAATTAGTTTGAACTGATTTGAATGAGTAAAACCCGATATATAATATTTTTGTCAAAATGTGTCAGTTTTTTACCACTCAATTTTGCAGACCTAAAAACCTTAGTTTAGAACAAGATCTGAGCTTAAGTCAAAACATGAAATTATATATCTTGCTGTTCACAAAAAAATTAGCCAAAAATATTGAGATTTGATAAGCCAAAGCACATCTTAAAGTCACTGTTGTAGATCCATGAGTAACAGAGCCTTATGTCACATATTTTTGTATAACTAAAAACTTATATTTTTAGTGATCTACTCCAAAAGTGGTTTTCATGAAAAATGTAGATAACATATTGAATTAATTATTGTCAAAAAATCAAACCTAAATATCCCCGGGTGATCCCTCAAACTATTTTTAAACCTTCTGTTGTAGACATATTCTATTGTGTTTTATAATTAACTGAACCTATTTTATAAAATGGATTATATCTCTAATTTATTTTAAATAACTACCATTAGCACATGAGACTTGTAGAGAACATATTAAACTATAACATATCAAAAAATTAAACTTGTAGGATTTAATTTGATGCCCCAAAATCGATACCAACTGAGACAATTTTTTTATGCTTTTTTATGTAAAATGCTTAACCATTTTCACTTCTATGAAATTATTTACCTATTTGTCTTGGGATTTGACTTTAGTGTTAAGCATAAAAGTTGTAGGGAATATTTTTATCTAAATGGTGTTAAAAAATCATAACTTAATTCAAAGTTTAGATATCTCAAAACACTGTTTTCATTTTTAAATTGATACTTGAAAGTTGGCCCATAAGTTGTTAAGTGTGTGATTGAATATGTCTTTATTGTGGAACTTGAGGCATATGTTTTAACTGATTTAAATTAGATGATTAATGTTTTAAAGTGATTATATGATTATTAAAATTCATGCCATCAAATTTGAACAATGTCTTGAGAATTGTGACTTGTGGTTGATATGCTTGTACCTAGTATTTTAATGAGTTGTATCATATGCTATGTTATACTTAGTTTAATGCCATACTATAAATAGTTGTACTTGAGACGCATGTTGTACACCATGGGTATTGTCACATTTCTATTATGGCATATTAGAGTCTATTCTGTATCTACCATTATGGGTTGAGATATGTTGAAATTGTTATCTTTATCGGTTCGGATATAGGGCATCCCTAGTTGCCAGTTTTGTAACTGTTTTGGGATATATTCCCTGTGAGCACCCTGGGCGTGTCTTCGGTGTTGAAAAATTGTTTATCATGGATATTGTTGGGCATCACAAGTTCGTCGCTAGTGTTTTGATTTCGATGGCTTAGACTTTGGGTTAACACCGGCAAAGGTATCACGAGTCTTAAGTTGGGACAAACCGATTTATTATATGTTAATCGATTATTGGATTTGGTTGGCCCATATGGTGGCTCGGACCTCACGCAGTTGTCATTGAGTGAAATAGCTGTGCATGAAGCCTGACGATGTATTTACTATTCGCAACGAGGCGCGATAATGACTTTTGTGATCAACTCCCATAAAGTATACTCTAGTAATTCTCGGTGTGAAATTCGTGTTATGATTTTGGGTGAATGTCGGGTTGTGCGTTTGCATTGCATCCATGACATCACATACTTGTATGTTTGTTCTCATATCTGCTTGTCATGATATAATTGTCAAATTTGTCTGTCTCGTTAATTTTAAAATGTACTAAGTGTTGAATAATATGCGTTGTGAAATATTTTGTGCCATGAGATTGATTAGAAAATTTAGAATATTTTTTACTGGGTTTTAGCACATGGTGTTCATGCTACAGGTGATGAATATGTATATTTGAAGATGAGGTCCCCAAAGGAGAAGAAAGTTACGATTATCAGGGTGAGTTTCAGAAATAGGAGAATCCCGACGATGCTTGCTGAATATTCAAGTCTTCTTTTTTTGTTCAATTTTCTGGCACTTATTATAAATTTTGTAAATTTATTGTGTAACTGTAAACGTTATATAGTTGTGATTAGTTTGAAACTCTTAATAATATAATATTTATGATATATAATTATGAATGAACAGTTAGAATATCCCCGTGTATGTCCCGACGTGCCTGGAAGACAGGATCTCTCATATTTTCTATTATTATGAAATATATATAATCGTTATAATAAATTATATAAGAAAAGTGTTGCTGCCTAATTTAAACAAAAAGTAAACAAATTAACTTTTTATCAAACCAATCAATCAACTAAAAATACTAATTTAAAAGCTTATTAATCAAACAACTTAGGTTTAACTCAATTTAACTTTGTAACTTAAAGGCCTAAAAAAATAATTAAAAAATAATAAATAACTAACTTTTAAGGCAATCATACTCTTAAAAGTATTTGAGCACAAAAGATAAAGTCCCATTTGGTAATATTTGTATATATATATATATTTTTTTTATAATAAACACAAAATATATTTTTATAAAAAAATAAAAAACATATTTAAAACATAAATATTTTGAAAAATATAGTCAAACACGATGGTAGAAGGTATTTGCTTAGTGAAGATAACAACTAATAATAGTGATAATAAGAAGAAGTAGTGATTAAAAGTCGAAAGAGGTAGTCAGAGCTGATGGTCAAAGGTGATAACCTAATGCGGTGATTGAAAACAGTGGTTAAAAATAGTCGCCAAAGGTGATAGAAAAAAAATATAAAATGAAAAATCATTTAGGAAATAAGTAAAAACACATTTTTTTCAAAAAAAAAAAAAAAACTAATAAATTTTGGAAATAATTTATATATTTTTTAAAATAAAAAATAGTTATTAAACATAATTTTATTTTTAGTGTACAAAAATTAGAAGAGAAAAAAGAAATGATACACTGAGTGTCCATACACACACCATTCTTCAAAGTCCCCCGACGCCCATCAAGAACGAAACCAATGATCCTCTCGCGCCGAATCCGTTAGGCCATCGCGATAGAGCGGAACGTGCGATTCATCCATGCGAGTCCGATGGGCGACGAGGGTTTCGAAGAATGGGACGCCGATTTCTTGGACCAACTCATCCAAGTCGAAGAATTTGCATTGTCCTCCACAAACCCTACCCATCACCGAATGCAACCGCCGCCACCACCACCTATATTGTCGCATTTTCCATCACCGCTTCCACGGCCGCCACTGTCGTCGCATTTTCCACCACCGCTACCGCACACGACGGCGCCTTTCGTCGAGGCCAGCTATTCGCCTCCTCGGGAGTTGTCTCAGAGGGTCAGAGATGGTAATACGAAGCATTTCGATGATTCTTTCAGCGCCATTGGCCGCAGTGCCGTCGATTCGGCTCGCGGCTCTCATAACCCGAAAGAAGAAGAAATCGAGAGATTTAAGGTCGTCGTTCTCTTATCTTCTCTTTGTTTTTCTTCCATTCATTGTTTGAGTTTTGAATAACTTCATTAGAATGTCTCTAATCATAGTATTGCCATGAACTGTGGTTACAGAGAGAGCTTGGCCGTGTTTCAAAGCAGCTCACTCATCTGGTATGTTTATCTAACGACGAACATTTATTTAACTATTATATAAGTTTGGTGTCTCCTTCCTTCCAAATGAAGCTACGCCAAATTTTCAATGTCAATAAATGAAGAAAACCACATACAAATAAGTTGTATCAGTTGTATAACGTATCTTTCATCTTAATTTTAGGAAAAATATGAAAATTGATACATTTTGATATTTTTAAAAATATTTGGTGACTGTTTGATGATTCCTACTTATTTATTTTAGAACCTTTTTCGAAAGCTACCTGAGTTATCTATAATGTCAAGAAAACCACATAAAAATCACATGTATCAGTTGTATAACTTATCTTTCATCTTAATTGTAGAAAAAGTATGAAATTGATGTATTTTGATTTTTTTAAAAATATTTGGTTTCTCTTTGATGACTTCCTACTTATTTATTTTGGAATTTTTTTAAAACTACTTCTTAGTTACTTGTTCACTTTTGTTTAATTTTCCACTTAGCTTGTGTTTGGACTAGCTTTTTTTTAGGCTTTTTGGCTTTTTTTATTCAAAAGCAAATGCAAAAAGATATAGAAAAAGCCAACTTAGTCCAAACCAATGGGCTTTTTTAAAGGTTTTTAAGCAAAAAGCTTATAAAAAAAAGTTAGGCCAAACATAGGCTTATTTATTTTTCCTCATAGGACTAATACTGGCACTGACATACGTGAGTAACACCCCTCTTGCATAATTGTCGCCTCTCTACAAAATCAGTCCTTGTATTGATATGTTGCAATAAATGACCAGAACTTTCTTAGGTGTGCTTCTTGTAAAACATTAATGCTCCAAAATGTATCGTAGCGATTAGCTTAGCATTGTTAAAGTTCTATGTCTTGTATTAGTTTTGACTCCCAGTGACCATTTATTTTCGTATCTTGTGCCAATGGACTAAGAGCATCTCCAATCCACCCTCTATATCTCCATTTTAGAGGGAAACACTCCAACGCATCCTTCAAATGCTCCTCGATTTGAGAGGATGAGATTTTGATACTTTATAATCTATATATTTAGAGTATGAGAAGATTATAGAGGATGAACTCTATTTGAGAGAATGAGATTTTGATACTCTATATTTAGGGCATGAGAAGATTATAGAGGACGAACTATAT
The DNA here is from genome assembly GCA_034768845.1 of Heliamphora exappendiculata. Classification (NCBI taxonomy): domain Eukaryota; kingdom Viridiplantae; phylum Streptophyta; class Magnoliopsida; order Ericales; family Sarraceniaceae; genus Heliamphora; species Heliamphora exappendiculata. The sequence continues at coordinate 14,758 of JAOTRH010448748.1, read as the reverse complement.
TTCATTATTTACTTTTTAAATATCAATTATGTCCTCGTGAGTTTTTTATTTTAAACTTTAATACCAACTATTCTTTATACATGTTGTATTTTGATAAATATTTATAACTTTTAATATGTAAATTAATAGTTAAAAATACCAACTAATCTTGATTATTAATTGTTTTGTGTGTATGTTCAATCCTCTTAAGTTCCTATCTTGTAAAGTTGAATTATGCTTTTTTTTCCAGGAACAAGATTGCTTACAGCTTCTAAAGGAAAGGGACAAGAAAGAGGAGCAGCTTAAATATGTATTTTCACAGATTGAAGCAAAAGATTTGGAGGCTCAGTGTAGAAAGAGTAAAAACTTGTACGTCGACTTTCTTTTGCTATATACAATTAAAAGAAAAAGGTTTCCCTTTTCCTATCTTCAACTTTTTTGGATAGCCATCAACTATATCAGGAAGCCTACTACATTCTTTGATAAACTGAAACTAAAATGGAATCACAAGAATACATCTGGTGCAATCTTTTTTCTTATACATCTAATTCAATCTTTTTCTTATACTTGACTCAAATCAACATAGCTTAGTAAAGGTTTTTGTCAATTAGTGTTTTCCTATCTCGGCTTTTTTAATTATATTTCATGATGCTCTATTGGAAATTTTATGATTGCTCAAATGTTTATGTAGTTTTGTGTGTTCCGTTACCTTTAGAAGAATTTTGGCACGCCTGCCCCTCCATATGTTTGTTGGACTATGACATGATCGAGGAACAAAGTTTCATTTCATTGTCATCTAATCAGCTGAAATGTTTCCATTTCCTAGGAAACTGGAAGGAAACATTAGTGGAATATTGAAATTCCAATGTTTCTACCATATCATATTGAAACGAACCTACACTTACTAGGAATATCCAATAATGTTCATTTTTATTTTTCTCTTTTTGTTAGTCGGGGTCATTTAAGGGTGTTTATACTTTATTGCTTTTGCTTAAATCTAAGGAGAGAGACTGATCAACAGACTGATAGTTAGTTGAGTGTTCCACGAGTTTGCTTGTGTAGGATTTTTGGCATTTCACTTTGAGTACGATGCTTGCCATGACTATTGACTTTTAGGTGGAGTTTATCTCCGGGGAGATGTTCATTACTGATGGAATGGCTGGATTTCAGTAAAGAAATGGTTCCTCTCTGTTACAGTGTTAACTGTTACCTACCATGGATTGCCTTTACTTTTTGTTGAGGTTGAGCATGATCTATCATGAAAGAGAGATGAAATTGATGCTACTTTGTTGAAGTTCTGTCACCTTTTTAGCTTGCCTAGGGACTTTTGCTCTTTCTAGTTTTAGGTTCAGTTGCCCAAATAACTGAAATTTCACAGATGGATTTTCATTAGGTTTTATGATGAGTTTAAGTTTCGCTTGGCAACATAGGACATGTTTATGAACTTTGAAAAGTTGAGGGTTGGGGAAATAGGCCTATTTGAATCAAGGATTGAAATCTCATTTCATTTCGTACAATTCGACCGAAATATCTTGGGTTTGCGAGTGGCCTAAATGAAATGTATGAAGAATCACGAGTATCAATTCCTTCGGTGGAAACAATACCGTATTGGTGAGTTTCAAACACCCAAAACTGCATGAAATTCGACAAAGCATAAGTTGAATGATTAAAACAAAACAAAAATTCCAACAGAGATTCCATTCCAGACAACACTCATTTCTGGTTTAAAAGCATGAAGTGAGGCCAGTTTGGTACTCTATCCACTCAACAACGTAGCTGTTCTATTTGTGGAGGTTCAAAGATATAGGGCGGACTATGAGGCTTTGTATTGCAACTACTTGAGTTGGGATGATCAAGGTTGCCAATTTTTTTTTGCTAGTTAATGGGGATTGGGTCCCCAAGGTTTGAACCTTGGGTGATAAGTGGGGAAATTGAGCTCATTGCCACTTGAGCTAGCCACCACTTAAGGTCGCCTCATGTTCAAAACGCGCAGTGTTCCTCTTAGTGCATATCCAGATCCGAGGCCAGCATATGCATCTACTCGACACGCTACATCTTATTGGATGTAATATAGTATTAGAGGTGCTGATTTGAGTTGTTTTTGTATTTTGGTGTTTGTTAATACCTAGTATGAAAACTTTAAATAGCGTACTTGTTATTTTACAAGATGCTCAATCTATGTGAAGAGAGACGTACCAACAAGCCAACAACTCCACTAGGACACGAACTCAGGATCTCTAGTTACGTGAACTAGCTGTTATAACATTAGGTAATGTAGTTATATATAGCAACATATGAAACGTATATGCATGGCTTTATGTAATAGCCGAATAGTTGACGTTATTTAGACTTTATAAGTATTTAGTGTTAACATTGTTCCTATTATAGTGTAGTTTTCTAAAAATCTAGTACTCTAAAATGAATATGTTGCTCTTAAACATGTTCAGTTCAATTTGTTGATTTTTTACCCTTAGAAATACATAAAAGATATATTTTACTTCATGTTTTTCAAATATTTCCTTGTGTTTCCATTTTTTCTCTCTCGTTATACTTCCAAAATATACCACCGAAATGAAATTTTGATCCTTGTTAGAGCTTAAATGTAATGTGGTTCTGTTCGGAAGAAGACTGGAGATTGGCAAGGGTGCAGATAGGCTTTGGATAAGCCATTGTAGCAAATTATAGTGAAAAGTAACAAGTACTGCATGGGCGAAATGCTGGTTCATACCTATGCAGCTTGTGGAAATCCACTGTGCAGATAAATGCTCTTTTCAAGATGTTTTCCAATGTGATCAGACTAAAAATAAGGTATAGGGATGACACGTGTGATGGTTGGTATGTTGTAGGTTTGGATAGATGGTTTGGTGAGCTGTTATCTTTCTAGATAAGATAATAAGGATGGGGTGTGTTTTTGATAAGTAATGATAGCAATAACGTTCACTGTATTTATGCATTTCAGCGATACACAAGCATCTGTAGCATGTTGTACTCATAGTGAATACCATATACCTTATCGGCCGGTACATATTGTTTTGGAGCAAAATTGATACGCTAATTACTTAACTCCGTGCCGTTCAAAATACCGGTCCGTACTGGTAGTACCGGATAATACCGGCTGGTACCGGGTACTTACCGGTCCATAATTAATTTTTTAATTTTTTGACTTATTTTTTTGTTTATCTTTCTGTTTCTTATTCTGATACTCGAAATCAAGCTTCGAGTATAAGATAAAGGGTGTCTCTTAAAACTCATCAATGTTAATTTATTATAAAAAATATTAAATATTAATTCTATATCACTTCTAAGTTTGCTATCTCATTATAATAAGGAAATTGATAATAATTTAGATTAATTAATTAAAATATTAGGTTAGATAAGTGTTTATCTTATACTAAATTATTTATTGTTAAACAATATTTTAACACAAAACATATTGTATATTTTATAACGATAAATCCGAAATGGTATATGGTATTTGCTGGTACCGGTACGTACCCTACCAGTAAGAAAACTAGTACTATGTTTGGTACGGTATTCATAACATTGGGTGTACCTCCATGTACCATATAGCCATTCATCAATGGATGCTGCATCTCACATCAGGATGGCTGACAAGCAAGAAGTAACGCTTTCTTTGGAGAGCCATCTGTTTGGCAGCGTGTTACTGGTTTAGGAAGAGAATAGTAAAAATTTCAAGGAGATTGTAATCCAGGTGAAGATTGAATTATCATCATAGTCACATATTGGTGCTGTGGCTTCGCCCATATTCAAAGGGATATTACTTGGTACTCCTGATATTAGCCATCCCTTTGCAAATCAGTTTTACTTTTCATTGTGTGCTCCTTGAACTTATTTAATAATACTTCGTTTCTTTGTTCACTTATTAATTTGAAATTTGTTACTGAATCAGTTATGAGGGATACTTAACTTTTCATCTCTTATGTTATGCTATGATGAGGTGGGGGGATGTAGTGTAAACTGTGACGAAGCATAGAAGATTACTCTATTTCTTCAAAACCTCAAGAAAATAAGTGCTTTGTGATGTTTTTGGATTCTGATACAGATTCTAAAGCTTGTCCTGGGATGTTGATAAATCATCTTGAACATCCGGTTTCTTAATATTGTTTAAGATTAGGGCTTGGATCATTACAAGTCAAACCCTGAATCACAGGAGACAGGATGACTTAGTGGCAGCCTTAAAGCTGTCTATGCGATAGAATTGTTATTTCTTAATGCTATGTTTTTCCTCTCATCTTCAAGCACCAATATGTATATATTTAGTAACTTGTGTGGGAAAGTTTGTGCTTGACACTAGCTATAATGGCAGGGAATATGGAGTTCATACTCACGACCATCCTGTTATTTCTCTTGGATGTCAAAATGGTAACTCTTCAAATGATCATGTTGGCTCTCAGATTGATGCAGGTAGGCATTTAGTTCAAATATATGCTAAAGCTGAAACCACTGACTTTCTGGTTTTCCTGTTTTCCTGTTTTCCTGTTTTCCTGTTTTCCTGTTTTTTTCTTTTTTTCCCTACAGTTCTTTTAACATCCTTGTCTGCTTTTGATGTGGTTAGTTACACCAAATTGTAGAGCAATAGGAGTTCAGACAGACAAATCTGGGGAATCTACCCATCTATGCACTGAAAATGATTTGTCAACTCAATGTCGTCAAAGCAAGTTGCTTGCTGTTTGGGAATCACCAACTTGCCGAGGATTACCACGAAATCTGGTGTCAAAGTTATTAGTTACTTGTGAAACTGATTTTCATGTCCTCTTTGGATGCTTGGGCTTATCTTACAAGGCAACTAACTCCCTAGTGGATAAAAGATATTCGGATGTGGGTTTGCGAGACTACAAGCCACCTGCTCAGTCTGCTGAAGCAGAAAAAGTATCGCATCTTTATTCTATGCTGACGAAGGTATCTATTTCTCTATGGTATTGAATTCATATGATCTGGGTCCAAACTTTATGCTAAATCCCTTTTCTGGTTTAAAGATGTTACCATCTTCCTTATACCAATCAAATTTCAATTATAAATATCAAGCTTTTGTCATTTTAATTATGTCTATGTGATATTATTGCATGGATCTTCGTCTATTACTGTATAACTTATGATCTGCATAGGAAACATTGTGCTTGTGGTTGAGTTGTATTTTGTATAAATCTCCATGGGGCATAAAGTACTACGTACATCTTTTTTTTTTTTAATGGTTTTGTTGTTGTTAAAGTTTAATGACAAATAAAACCTCCATTGGTGATAGAAGGCAGACCTTTGTACAGGCATGAGGAACCAAGACAGCAAATTATTAAATCAAATAGAACCGGCACTGTAACTCCAAGGAGGATCCCTGCAAAATAACATTTCTGGTGTCCAAGAACATGATTCTCATCCTAGAAATTGTGGGTTACAAGTATGTATAATGGTTTTCCATAACCTAATACACCATGGTAGCTATGAGTGCCTCTCCAAATAGGCCTATTGCCTTGTTTCTTCATTAACCTGCCATCCAAAAACGGAGGTCAGATGCTGTTTTCAATAAAATAGAAAGCCAAAATCTTGGTTTGTTCTTTTCTCTTTTGATTAGATCTAGAATGAGTTGTGCTATTATTGTGTACTTGGGATATTTGTCGTCCTTCCAATGAATGGCGCTAATTCTTTCCTGAAATGCTTATGTTTCTTAATAAAAATAGAAAAGGATGTAGCTTAAAATTACTAACCTTCGAGGAAATAAAAAATAAATTTCTCATGCATTTTACGTTTGATAGATTTAATCGGAACCATCTCATTCTTGCTGATCCAAAAGGCCGGCTTAAAGCATTTAAATTGCAATTTAAGCAAACAAGCCACCTTGGATGGCCCAAAATATCTATGATCATTATTTGGAAGAAGCCTCATTTTTCATGTAAAACCAGATGTCATACAAAGATTTTACAATAGGGAGGTGTTACAAGTGATTCTCTAACAATCCCATTGGCTTGGCTATTCACTTTATGGCATCTCATTTAGGCTTTGTATTGTAGGCAGAGGCAGTTAAAAATCTGATTGCATGAAAGACGTGTATTATAGAGGCAAGGACAAGATCTTTCAAAGGGCCAAATCTTGATTTGACAATGTTACGTGACACGGGGCCCTTTTGGAGCTCAAATAAGTTTTACTTACTGCTTTTCTTTCTAATTATTTTTTTAAGGTTAATTTCTTTCTGGCTTAGGTTGAACAGAACCCTAACCATATCCCTACCCTTTTTGAATGTCATGCAATATTTTTTACTGCTGTGCAGATACATGGTTATGGATTTGGTAAAAGCTCTTCTAAACTACTTGATTGTAACTTATCCTAAACTAAACTATATGTTTTTCCCCTAATATATTAAACCTGGGTTTTCTGAAAAGGAAATTGTCTTTACCAGTATATATGTTATGCTTTAACTATCTGATGGGCAATTTAAGGCAGCATAAAGGCATTCGTTCTCTATTATTAAGTGCTGATCATTTTAATAGTGTGTGATCAATTTAAATCCATTTTCCCCAGCTAATCATATAGTGGTGTATTTGGAACATCTGACAAGTGTGTTAATCTAACACCAGTCATCTTTGAACGTCCATGTTCTGTCTTCTTTCATTTGGATTTCTGTCCATGATGTAGTTTGTGAATCTTTTTTGTGCATCAGTATTTGTGTCCTTGCATATATTTTAATATTGTTCTAAGGTGAGATTGATTTCTTGCATGGAGTAGCCTACACCTACAGTATTTGGTACATATGACTGGACTTTCTCATGTAAATGCAGTTGATGCTAATTAAGAGTATTTGGCTTTCTTACCCCGGAGTTCTAATTCATATCACTCTTCTCACAATTAGAGCAGCTCATTCCTTCAGCAAATCTGGGCTTGTGAAAGTCATATCACTTGTGGTTAATCGTAGTCTATGGAAGAAAAGATGCCATTATTCTTACGTGGACTTACATTATAGTTCCTCTGATATTTCTTTTTATGCTTGATTGTTTATTTTTTAATTGCAGATTGGTACTGGGATGGTAAAGTTGGAGGCTTTGTTTGGAGCTTTAGTTGATCTCTGCGGTGTTGAAAATGTGAGTGTTGAAAATGTGTGTTAAATGTTTGAATTTAGTTCTTAAACCAACTTCTTTATTGTTTAAATAGTAGGGCAAATCCACCTTACCTTCCAGTGGTTTGGCTTTGGAGCACTTCAGGGGTGTTGGGAAATCTTCCTGCTACTAATTTTAGCTACAAGTTACAAGTTTTTCCAAACACTCATAATTTTTGGTACAACTTATTACTACTTTTTTCTTCCATTTCAGCTACAATTTTTACCAAACACTTAACTTCCGCTACAAGTTACAATCTATAAGCTATTAGCGGTAGCTTTGCCAAACACCACCTTTGGCCTATGATATTTAAAAATAGTCGCTTTTCCACCAGTGTTTCTTTTAAGGAGTATCATGATCTCCATCAAACAAAGAGTGAACTTTATTGTATATTGTTAGGCTTGAGGTTACAAAAGCTAAATCAAATGCATGATTTGGAATTTTAATGCCCTTAGTACAAAACTTAAGAAAATAAGTATTTTCGTTTTCTTTAGTTTTGGGACAACATCTGTTGCAATTTTTTAACATCAGAATTTGATTCTTTTCTTTTGTTTGTTTGTTTATGTATTTATTCTTTTTGTTTTTGAGAGGTGGGTGAAAGTCTATAAAAAGGTATTAAAAGAATGCCATCCGTATAAGATGGAAACAACTCCTTACAAACAAAAGAGGGAGAAGGACAAATAGAGGAATTCCCGCATAAAATCAAGACAAACAACAAAGCATTTACAAAAGTAGGACCATCCAGAAGATAAAGTCTCTACAAAGTCAATTGTATCATCAATAACCAACTATACTAATTAATCAGAGACCACCCTTCAACCTATATAACGACTCCACCCTATTAAAATACCTTTTGTTACACTCTAACCACATCGTCCACACCCTTCTCTTGCACCTCACTACTCTGCCTCTTCCAACCTAACAAAACATCAATCACAATCAATCCCATCATTCTCAAAAACACCAAACACATAGGAACTAAAAGCGACGCCTTTCTCCTACACCTCTCCACTTTGCGCCCTTTCAATCCGACAAAATATCAATCATCTCATTCTCAAAAACCTAAGCAACGCCAAAAAGTACCAAAACAAAGCCCCACAATTCCTTAATGGATTCACAATGAATAAGCAAATGTGAATCTTGCCATGCACTGACCATATAAGTTTCCCAGGAGATTCAATAGTTGCTCTAACGTCTAATACTCTAATCCTACATGTTTGCTCAACCCAATATCTCGTAAACAATGGGGGTGTTTGTTGTAGCTGAAATTATGAGGTTGCAGATTATAGCTGAAAAGATATAATTATGATTTCAAGCTTGTAAATGTTTTTTAAGTTGTAAATTTATAGTTTAAAATAGTAAAATGCGTGTTTATTGATTTAGAAACAAAAGCTATAAACAGAAAAATTATCATCGTACTTGTTTGGATTTTAAAAAGCTTTTTGCTGAATTACAAGTTACAACCTAAAAGCTGCAATTTTAGCAAAAACAAAGAGCCCCAATAGCCAGAAGTTCTCTAAGCACTATTTGCAACTAAAGATTTTTGTTACTTAGCTAAGACCTCCTTCCTTCCTAGGAGTACAATATTCTATTCAACCAAATGGAATATGAAGTTATCATCAATCCCTGTACATAAAGATTGTACCTCTACATATACTCTTTATAACTTGTCTAATTTTCTACCCCCTTAGAAATAGTATATGACTATATGTTAGAAAGCTAGACAAAGTACTTGTAAGGAGTGCAAGTCTTCCTTCGCCCCCTTGGAAAGATACGATGGTTTCATATGGCCAGCCTTTTTTGAAAACTTTTTAACGCCCCATCCCAAACAACTTTTGCCTTAAAGGATTCCCTAACAAAAGGTCCGAATAAGTAACTAGAAGAGCTCCAAGTTTGCAACCAAGCATTCCAATCAAGCTCCCTGCATTCAGAACATCACCAATCAAGCTAAATCTTTAACAGGGCCAAATTCACTCGAAGACTTGCATAGCCTCAATGCATATAAGTATGCACCGAAGATACTCAAATTGGCACGCCTTGTAAAAATCGGCATGCCATCAACATAGAAAAGATGAGAAACAAACAAAATCGGCCACGCACATCATTAACCTCAAAACTTTGTAATAAACTACCTTGAACTGCTTTATGAATGAATCGATTAAATGCCACAACAATGAACAATTGTGGAGAGAGGAGGTTTCCTTGTCTCAGTCCCCTCGAATGTGGAAAATGCAAGCATGAATCCCCTTCCGTAGCAATGGTAGAGACCTTGATGAGATACACACCCTCTGTAAAAAAATAGAGTAGGAACTTTCAATTCACGTGATTAAATGCGTTTTCAATATCCACCTTACAAATAATCCTTGGAGATTTACTTCTAAGCCTTAATGCATTCACTACTGAGTACTCACTAGCTACCAACACTATATCTAAAATTTGCATGCCTCCCATAAAAGAATTATGGGAGTCATAAATTGCCGAGTGTAGCACTTTTTTGATTTTAGTTGTCAATCCTTAGCTAAAAGCTTATGGGCTGAGTCTATCAAACTGATCAATCTAAAATCTCTGATATTCTCTGCCCCACGCTTTTTTACCAATAAGACTAACAAAAGAAGTATTATGAATATTTTCTAATGTCCCATAATTGAAGAAGTGAAGCATAATCATAACCTCCTCCTTGACCATTTCTCAACACTGTTAGAAGAAAGCCATTGCGAAGGAACCATTTAGACCTGGAGCTTTATCCCGAGTCATCTCACCCAAGGCCTTATATGCCTTTTCATAAAGATATTGCTCCAACCACCTACATTCTCTTCAGAAATAGCATCAAATGCCCCATCAAGACGTGGCTTCCACCCACCATTCTCCTGGAACATCTAGTCATGAAACCCAGATAGATCTGCCCTAATATCCTCCTCTCTAGATAGATATACCACACCAACATGCTCCTTCCCAATCATGTTGGTCTGTCAGTGAGCATGCATTTTCTGTGAGTATTGGCCAACATGTTTCATCCTTAGCCTTTGATCCAAGAGCTTGTGACTTTTGCTTCTAATTAATTTTCTCTAGCATAACAACCCTGCCAAGCTCCACACTCAGCTCATCAAGGAGAACCCCAATCTCTTCCTTAGCATCTAGGCAGCAAATATCTACAAGGACATTAGCCTTCTAACTTCAACTATACCAAATTCCTCCGAATTACATCTCTTCAATTCTGTCTTGAGCATCTTCAATTGCGAATTTTGGACAAATGTTGAATTCTCAACTAGAATCACTATTATTTAGGACAAATTAACAGTCCAAACAACTTAAATTTTCCAGGAGGGAGAGAATAGTTACTATTAGGGCTTATTTGTTATTTTGGATAAAATTGGATAGGGTAAGAGGGATTGGTAATATTGGGGTTCCGTAAGTTTTTTATATATGCCAAAGAATTATGGATATGATTATGTATACAATAAAAAATTTGGTTCATGTTTAATTAGAGTATGATAAAAAATAAGATAAGAGTTGTACAATTATTTCTAACCATTAAACAATGAGGGAAGATAATCTGGAGTTTGGTACTAATGATACTACTAATAATACTAAGGGGGGTTGGTACTAGTAATACCAAAAATAATAAATTAACAATCCTTCATTCAATGGACTATTAGTCTGAGTTCTGCAATACAAACGCGAGACTTACAATTACAAGAGGACAACTTTTTTTGGTCGGCCACCCTTATTCCTTAGTCTAATCCTCCTCTAATCTCTCGAAACAAACAAGACCTTATAGTGTTGCTTGCTCCAGAATTTAGCTTTGATTAAGTTCTTTAAGTGGTAGTAAGATATATGAATCCCTCGTTATCTTTACCCAACTGCCTACTCTTACTTCAGTGTACATGCCATATAGCAAAAATAAAACAAGATGGTAGCAAAAACTCTATATTTGAAATTAGAGATATTGTATTTGTGCCTGCAATCACCTTAACTTTGTTTGACCCATACCTCCACCCCGCACCCCAACCAAAAAATTAAAAAAACCATCTCTCCTTAAAAAGGAAAAGGAAAAGGAAAAGTGGTTTTCTTTTCGTGAAATTAGTATTATGCTTAAAATGCTCAATAGAAGTATTTTCCTCTTTAGTTGAACACTCACCTAAAAAGTGTATTTACTAATTCAAGTTTACTATGAAACTATACATAAACTCTCATATTATGCGTGAAATACTCAATAGAAGTTTGTAACAACATTTATCAAGAAAATAAAGCAAAAAGAAATATTAATGAAAATGAATATTTTGCTGTGCCCTAGTGTCCTTGATAAAAAAATTAAATAAATCTGACACTTAGACACATATTGCACCCGACACATGTACTCAAGTCCATGTAACATGGATTGGGACACATGGCTTAATTTGGTGTGCTTGTGGTTGCTTTTAAGCCGAAGCAACTAACAAGACTCTGATAAGGATTTTAAGTAAAGATGATGGACGAGGCAGGGGGCATCTGGCCAGAACAACTCCCTATTGCCTTGTGGGCTTATTGCACTTCTAAGCGACGACCTACTCAAGCTACACTCTCCTTACGCCATTGTCTATGGCTCAGAAGTTGTGCTACCAGTTGAAATTGTAGTTCTATTAGCCCGCATGGCCTTATCTGCTTGCAGCAAGATGATGAGTCCGAGAGTACTAGAGAGAAGAGAAAGTGGTAAAAACCTCTCTGATTTGGTCACAGAGCAATCGGACGACTCTTCAGTAACCCGACCCATTCGACGCTTCCTTCGCTGTATACGGTATACCCCATCCATCCTTTGGAGGTGGAAGAAAGAAAGGGTACTCTAAAATGTTATTAGTAGGGCCCCAGAATGCTAAAAGGTTGGGGGAACAAGAGAGTCCCCGTTGGCTCAAGTTTTTTCAGCTTGAAAATTGGTTTGTATCTGTGGTGCTGCTGGTCTGATAAAATGACCATTTGATTAACAGTCATGCTCAAATTGCTCTTTGTAATTATTATCTACTGTTTGCTCTCTTTTGATAAAGATGGGCTCTCAGTGATTGATAATTTGCCCTGATTTTTGTTTATGCGCCTGCTGTTATCCACACATTTATTTTCTTTCCTTTTCTTTCTTTTTTAGTCTTGGGTTATATGTCCACATATGAAGATGAGTTTGTCGTCATCTTTTTCCTATTTTTACTTCTCTTCTTATCGTTTGTTTTAAAACTTAGTTCCATCTTGTACATGGTGTTACTGTCTGTAGGTCCATGCAAGTGTCCTTAATAAGAAAATTAGATGAATCCGACACTTAAAGACACATATTGCACTCGTCACATGTTCCCAAGTCCATGTAACATGGATTGGGACGCAGGGCTTAATTTGGTGTGCTTGTGGTTGCTTTTAGAGTCTCGTTGGATCAAGTTTTTTCAGCTTGAAAATTGATTTGTTTCTATGGTGCTGCTGGTCTGATAAAATGACCAATTGATTAACAATCATGCTCAAATTGCCCTTTGTAGTTATTATCTACTGTTTGCTCTCTTTTGATAAACATGGGCTCTCAGTGATTGATAGTTTGCCCTGATTTTTGTTTGTGCACCTGCTGTTATCCACACATTTATTTTCTTTGCTTTTCTTTCTTTTTTAATCTTGGGTTATATGTCCACATATGAAGATGAGTTTGTTGTCGTCTTTTTCCTATTTTTACTTCTCTTCTTATCGTTTGTTTTTAAACTTAGTTCCATCTTGTTCATGATGTTACTGTCTGTAGGTCCATGCAAGTACTGGTCATGGTTTTGAATCACTTTTTTCAGGACTAATTCCATTTTGTACAGGATGTTATTGTGTATAGATCTCTGCGGATATTGCATATGGTTCTGAATCACACATTCGGTCTGGAAATGGAATCTCATACAAGGTATGTCTTTATCATCCTTACACGAGTCCCTTTGTTACTTAAAATATCTTTCATTACCTGTACAATTTTGTCTCGTCTCAGTTTCAAAGAATGGAATACGCTTTTCATATGTGCTATCTTATTAAGTTTGGTATTTTGGTTCAAATTGAACTTATTTTACATGAACCTAAATATGCGAAGTACATGTGTTAGATACACGGCACTTGGATGAAGGTGTGCATTTGTGTTCGCCATGTCTAACTGGTCATGCATCTAACAATCATGCCTGCTTAAGTGCTGATGTTTAATGGTCTATGTTACGTGGCTTGCATATCTTTTCCCCCAATACTGGCTTTTGTTATTGGGGTTCTCGGCAGGAGCAGATTGGATACTGTGTTAACCCTTGGTATTGTTTAAGAAGTGGCCACTGTCGAGTTGCAGCTGAGTTGTAATGCTTGGAAACTGAGCCTTTTACCGTTGCAAGTTTGCAAGAAGAGAAGGAAACTAAATATTTTTATATAACATGTATATACGAGTATGTATATGTGTGTTATGAAAGGACGATGAACGAATAATGGCAGGTATTCAGATGTGATGCCTAATTGAATGGCATTGGGTGCACATCTTTTTTTTTTCTTTTCAGTATAAGCTTTCATATTTTATATGTTGCTGTGTTAACTTGCTATGATTCATGCCATCTTCAACCTTTTGGCTCTGCATTGGTGGCTTTCCAATTGGGTTGGTGTGTTGCTTCTAACATACTTTAACAATATCTTCATAATGGTTCCTCTCTAATATAGCTTTGTTAATTGCCAATTCCTGGTTTCTTTGCCATTCTACACTACAATCATGTAATCCATGTTATCCTTATCAATTTTACCACTAGTTTTTCAACTTTTGAAATCCAATATGTTATCCTATCATTTTTAACTTTTGAGATTTATACCCCCTGAAGTTCATTATCTTTCTTTGTCAACAACCTTCATGATTCTCTTTCTAACTATTTCCTTGGTATGACATGTTAGCACTGCCGTGTTGTGTTCAAATGCTATTCCAATACAGCATAAAAAAAGTGATCGAATGCTCGTCTAACACATCTAGCAAATTTATCAAAATCTCGTGAGCAAAACATCATATCATGATCTCTTGATCAATATATCGTGCTGAACGTTGCCACAGTTGCACAGACAAAACAAGGCGAAGTAAACCCAAACAAAAAAGATGACATGACTGGCTTTGCACAAACCAATAAGTCGGTGGCGTTGCTTTGTGATGGCTTTGTGATGGTTGATCGTTGAAGGCTAAGGCTTTCGTTGGCTGCAATGGCTGATGCTTAGCCTACGATTAGGGTTGCTAAGCCTGCTCCAATACCATGATCCAAAATAGAGAAGAAAGAGGAAAGCAACTATTATTGCAATAATTGGAAACAAGAGTACAACTAATGATAGTTGCACAATATAAGTAGAGGGCAAAACCCTAGGAAGCCCTAATTATAATAAAGACTAAAATATGCTTTTAGCTATATATGAAATAACCGAATTTACTCTCACAGTTTATACTCCCAGAATTGCTTCTTGTCAGTGTATAGATCCTTCGCTTTTGTGTTATTTGCAACCACAATCTTGACCATGCTTTCTTAATCAGAGGGGGCCTATGGGGGAAACACGAGAAGTTGGAGCTTGGAAGGCATTCTTTCTTTTCTTGCAACAATAAATTGATAAAGGAACAACAAAAATGACCAGGGCTGCAAACCAGGTGAGTTTGGGAAGGTTTGGTGGAGGTGGTGCACTGTGGTTAAGAGATCCGGGGC
>JAOTRH010448738.1:0-31029 GCA_034768845.1 Heliamphora exappendiculata | reverse complement strand
TGAAAGTTTAATAAAGATGTATTTTCTGGATCCCCGAGCATGTATTTTATGTCGGCGTTGGAAATTCTCCCAACACATGCCTCGTTGTGAATAGTAACTACATGATTAGGCTTCATGTCACAACTGTTTTACTTAATGAAAACGGTGTGGGGGCGGGTCACATTCTCTGAACTAGCAAATATAATAATCAATGCGCATAACAAGAACAACTCACCTTAAGATCCGAGATGCTCGCGTCGTGTCAACCCAAAGTCTGAGTTACGAAAGTCTGAATGCTAGTGACAAACCCATGGTGCCCAAAAATTTTCATTAAAAAAAATTTCCATCCACCAGGAATGCACCCAACGTGTATACATGGAATCTATCTGAAAACATTCCATAAAATCGGCAATCAAGGACACCCTAGACTTAGAACCAAAGAAATAATAACTCCAATAATCCCAAACCCACAACAATATACACAAGATGGACTGCAACGTGAATGCAATGATGGAAATGCCCAAGATGGTACAACATATAGCTCAAAGTACAACTACTTATATCATGGCATAACACTAAGCTTGACAATGTACAACCCAATGTAGCATAAGGTACAACAAGATAAAGCATGGAGTCTAACTTTCAAAACATGATTCAATTCTTAGGGCAAGATCATTTTTCATCACATACTTACATTAAAATGTCATTCTTATAATTTAAAACAAATAAAACATATAAACCATATCACACAACAAAAATATGCTTCATCAAACACTTGACCATTTATTACTCAACTTCCAATCACTTATTTGTATACTATAGCAACATTTTGAGGTACTTAGATATCGATCTAGGTTCTGGTTTTTGGCCACATTATAGATAAACGTATACTCTACAACTCTCATGTTGACCACTGGGACCCAATCATAAGGAAACTAAGAGACTTATCCCCACAAGTGAAAATGGTTCAGCACTACACCGAAATTTTATTGAAACAAGGTCTCTGTTGGTCTCGATTTTGGGGTATCAAAACAGGTCCTACTAAGCTCTATTTTTGATATGTTCTAGTTTAAGATATTATCTACAAGTCTCATGAAGAGTTCTCAGGGTAGTTCTTAAGAAAAATTTGGACAAATAAGTCAATTAAGATAATGTGTTTAGGAGGTGTCAAACACTTAGCAGAGTTAGTTTTTAACAGAGAGTATAAAGTTCATTTTGGGTATCATATAGAGGATTTTGGGTCTGATTTTTGGACGGATGCTAGATCACAAGGTTCCCAACATTTTTCAAGAAGACCACTTCTATAGAAAATCATTAAAATCGGAGGTTTTGTGTTGCACAACAATGTGTGATAGAAGGTTCTATAAATCATTAAACATAAATAGAGAATATCAAAAGCTATTCGACCATACAAATCTCAACATCTAAGTCTTATTTTTGGTGGTTAGCTTGATAAGCATGTTGGATACAATTTTCATGTAATACCCCAAGCTCAATTGTCGTTTGAAAATGTGGTTTTTAGCTCTGCAATACAGACTGGTATGAAAATGACAAATTTTGGTAGAAAGGCTATATCTTAAGTTCTGTCCATTCAAATCGGTTCAAACAAATTTTAGATGAAAGATATCATAAAAATCTACGTCTATACATAAAGAAACTCAGATAATATTTCTCGATTTAGTAATGATGTTTCAAAAATCAGGACAGAGAGCTCAAAACCTCAAATCTCAAGCCTACTTATATTCTAGCCACCTAGCACTTTATATGTCATGTTTTGATCGATTTTATTTACATGCATAGGTTATACACTTATATATATCAAAAATCAAGAACTCATAGAAGTTATCAAACTTAAAGATAGTAAGACACAAACACCTAGCATTACACAAAAATACTGAACAGTCCCATATTCCTCACTATGACGCCTTTTTTAGTCATGATTTGGTTCTTATTCTTAGTTGTGTTTAAGAGATTAGTTGAGAGAATTTTGAGGTGAGTTTGATCAGAGAGTTTTAAAGTATTTTCTTACCTTAGAAAGACTTGGTATGGTGGAAGGTAGGTGGGACTTAGCTTTAAAGGGCTCCTTCTAGCTCTTCCTTGGCTCCTTCTCTTTCTTCTCCTTCTTTCTTCGTTCTTTTCTCTTGTTCTCTTGGAGAACACTTAGAACACTTAGAATTTTGGTTTCTCTCTCTCTCTCTCTCTCTCTCTCTAGTCAAATATGAAGAAGGGAAGAGGTGGTTCAAGTCTTATTTTTATAGAAGAAATGGTAGTGGACTTAATAATAGAGGTGTAGGCTTCAATTTGAATTGCTTTTAATTCCATTGGTTGCATGCCATTTTTGGCCTTTTTAAAAAATAATTTTTTTTATTTTAGCAGATGGGGTTTCGGTTGGGGCTATTTGGAGAAGACAAAAATCTGATTTTGGCTTATTTTAATGTTTAAATGAGGTATTGGTACTATATTGTCCAAGAAAATGCTTCAAAAATTAATTTGATTTATCTTTTTAGTCTTCCTTCCTATAAAAACATATTATTTTAGTGATTTTATGATTAATTTAGTATTTTCATGATTTATTATAATTTTGGTAACAATTGATTAATTAGGTGTAG
This sequence comes from Heliamphora exappendiculata, assembly GCA_034768845.1. NCBI lineage: Eukaryota > Viridiplantae > Streptophyta > Magnoliopsida > Ericales > Sarraceniaceae > Heliamphora > Heliamphora exappendiculata. The sequence continues at coordinate 28,441 of JAOTRH010448738.1, read as the reverse complement.
ATAATTAAGTCAAATTAAGCTAGTTTGACAAGATGTAATTTTTTGGCTTATTTGGATATGTAAGAACTTCAATAATGATTTATTTACTTTAGTTGACTTAAAATATTATATTATTATTAATATTACTTGTTTGAATAATCTTGGGATATAATGAGATTTGATTTGTAAATCTTTTTCTCAATTTAAGCTTAAAATGCAAAAAATGACTTTTTGGCATAAACTCCTAAGCAAACTTGCCACTAGAGGGTATTGTTGTTATTTTTGTTATTATTTTGCCTTTTACTACTTATTTGAGTTTAAATCTTTAATTTAGGGTGTTCATGTGCCAAATTTTAGATTTTTAAGACTTTTTGGTGCATTAGGGTTAAAATGGTCATTTTACCCTTTTTATGAGAATTGTTTATTTTTAATTTAATATTTCATGATAATTAATCAATTTAGGATGTTGGGAGTTTTCTTTGGGTATTAGGGTTTTGCCTCTTGAGTGTTAAGTCTTCTAGGGTTTTCAGATCGAATTAGAGTTTTTAATTGAATGAGGGTTTCTAATCTTTTGGCGACCTAAGATCTCATGAGCTAACCATCGCTAATACTAGGATTTGAACTGGGTCCTTACAATCAACCCTCCTTAAAATAAATTTCGTCATCAAAATTTTGATTGGGTCTTGTTCTTTTGCTGGTAACTCTTCCGGGTCCGAGTATTCGGATTCTGATGCTGCCTATGGTTTTCATTCGAGTTCTGCATTGGATGCCATCCTAAGAGAAGAGAAGATGAGAAAGAGAAACTTACAGTAAAGATTTTAAGTTATTAGAATTACAAGTGATAAATTAATAATATGGACACTTTATACAGCTTTTACGCTACAGAACTCGTAGTCTCCTATAACCCAAGGCCTAAAGGTTCATTAAACCTAGGCTCTGATATCAAACTGTGACGCCCTAATTTTTAAGCACGTCGGAACATACATAAGTAAAGATAAAGGGATATTCTAGCCATTCATTCATAGATATGCATTATAATTTCACATCATTGAAGTTCAACGCTAGCTAAAGTATATATAAGCATTTATAATTTCACAAGAAAATATAAAATTACAATCATCGCTTGAAAACTTAACAAAAAGAAACAAAAATGATGACTCGACTTCTCATCTAAGCTTCATCATGGTCTACCTTCTCTAGGAACTCACTCTAATTGTCGTATCCTCCTTCGTAAGGGATCTCTTCTTCAAAAACTTTCTCCTCACTTATGGCACGAAGCCATAAGCCAAAGCCAAGAAGAAAATACTCCAAACTTTCCAACAAATAGGTAAATAACTAATCATGCAATGAACGTGATGATAAATGTGATGCGAATGCCCAACCCAACATACACTAAGTTTAGAACATGAATTCCACGCCAGAAATTACAAGAGTAGACTTTATAGGTTGTTGATCACCAAACCTATCATCAGGCCTCATTGCAAATAGTAACTAAGTCATCGGGCTTCATGCCACAGCTATTTTACTTAATGACAATGGCGTGGGGATAGATCACATCTCTGGACTAGCAAATATAATAATCAATGCGCATAACCAGAATAACCCACCTTAAGATCTGAGATGCTCGCGTTACGAAAGATAAAGAAGAGACAGAATTAAGAAAGTCAAGCCAAAGTCTAAGTTACGAAAGTTAGAATGCTAGCGACGAACCCATGGTGTGTAACGGCTCGGTACGTATTTATTTTGTTCTTCCATGTTTTCGGTTAAGAGAAGAGACATAATTAAGTTTTACCGTGAATGCTATAAAATTTTATTCGTTAATGGTTGAATTAATAATATGTGAAAGTGAGGTTGAGATACATAGTAATGAATGATATTGACATGTTGAAAATGTGGAATTAAATTATGAAGTTAATGGAATTAAATTAGAGTAGAAATAGGCTATGAGAGAAAAATTTAGGAAGAAAAAGAGAAAAATAATAATAATTAGCCAAACAAGGGCCATGTGCTTTATAGAACAATCAAGAGAGAGAGATAAAGAAGGAAAGGGGTCCCACCCCTTACCCTATTCACGCCAACCTTCCCCTATCTCTTATCTTCTTCTTCTTTTGGTTATTTTGGTGAACTGCCATCAACCCTAACCCTTCTTCACCCAAAATAGTGAAATTTAAAGCTTGAATGGAGGCAATCAAGTGAAAAGCTAAAGCCTTGAAGTAAGAGGAGTTAAATTGAAGCAATCAAGGAGGAATCCAATAGGGTAGCCAAAACCCTACGTGGGAAACTTTGGTGATTTCAAAGCTTGGAAGCTATTTGAGATAGGATTTAGATTATCTCTTATGTCTTGTGTTGATTTGGGTTGATATTTTGGTTATATGAGTAAAAATCTAGTTGATTTCATACCTAATTGAAGAATTGATAGGTGTGTGTGTGTGTGTGTGTGTGTGTGGGTTGAGTTGGGTTATTTTGAAAAATTGGAGTTTTTGAGAAATGGTTAACCATGATTTTGAGAGTTTATTGTATAAATGGGGGCTTAAGATACTTAAAATTCTATGTTTTGGCATGAAAATGGGTGTTGGCTTCAAAATTGACAAAAAAAAAATCAATTTTTGGTGCAGGACGGCTCGAAGGACTACTCGAGCGGTCTATTGAACAGTCTTGGGTTGGTCTCGGCTTCTTGTTGCAGGCCAAACCGCTCGAGAGACTGCTCGAGCGGTATAGCCAACGGTCTTTTTTGCTGGTTGAAAAAGGTTTTCTTTAAATCAGTGTATCTTCGCCATCCGAACTCTGAATTGGGTCATTCTTGTACTCAAATTGAAGCCCCGAAAGTCTTCATTCCAATAACACCACTCTCACAATAAAATTCCTTTTGTAGAAAACGTTATGACCAACATAGTGATGGTATGTCAAATTTTCTTAATCGTTTTTCACCCATTTTTTGCCAAATGTGTTGAAAAGGGTTATTTTTCATCCTCATTGAACTTTTTATCAAATTTATTCTCCCTTTGGCTATTGATACACTTATATAAATATATTTGGGTTTGGATGTATGTGTTGGGCCGATTAGTTGGATTCTACGATTAAAGCGATTTTCTAAATACAATGATGGTTTTGAAAAAATAAGAATGGGTATTTGAGGGTTATGATATGACATGGTCATCATTCAAAATTCTACACTTTTAGAAGGAAAACATGGGTTTCAAACTTGTATATATCCATATGATAGGTGTATTCCATTTTCTTCAAACGACATGATCTTGATTGAATTAATCTTGTGTTATTGGTACCTTATGAAATTGATGAAAAAAATGTGAATTATGAGAAATTGTGTATTAAAGTTTATGATGTATGTAACTTGAAAGAGAACTTGAACACTAAAATGGAACGCGATGTGAAAATGAAATGAAAATTTTGATATTGCAATCAAAATGACAACATATGAAAATGATTGGGATAGAAATCGATTGTGGGGTTGATCTCCCGAATTATGAAAAACGAGTGTAATTAACGAATAATGAATCGAGTATGGATTGATGTGAATTAAGTTGGGCTTGAAAAGCTCCGTGGTGAAGGATTGGAAACTTGCACAAGATGGGGACCACATGCCCACAAGTTAGCTCCCGAAATATGGTGGTTGTGTTGTGATAAGTTATAAAGCAACCCATTCCATAACGGCTTTGCGTAGCCTGTTGGGGGCGAATGGGACGATGTATAAGCTACATTCGACGCAGGTTCATTGGATGTGATACGATTTTTGTGAGAAATCGGGTAATGGGATAGTAATATGGTTAATGTGAAGGAAATGAATGTGTTGAAAAACAAGGGTTCAATGAGTGTGAATAATGAAATAAAGAGTGGATGTGATAGGAACGAATAAAGTTATGGGATAAATTTATGTGTGTGGGTGTGTGCATATGAACGAATAACGAATTGGTCAAACTTATATTTCTACTTTGGTTGCACCCATCACACCTCACAAATCATGCATAACATTTGAGTTAGTCTTTATCCTACGAGTTTCAGCTCATATATGTGTACTAAATCATTTCAGGTTCCGAGAATCAGGGATGATACCAAGGCGGATGGTGCATTACAGAAAAGGCTAGAAGAAGGATCTAGTATTTTTTTTTTATGTTTCTACATAAAGTTATTTGGATGAATGTAATTGATATAGAGGCTTAAAGTTGAATATAGGTTGTCACCTATCCTTAAGTGGTTTTGTAAATAAACTTTTGAAACTTGGTTTATTTAGTTTGAATCTTTTGAATTCACACATGAGAGAAAAACTTTATTTTTTTAACGTCATATTGTAGCGCATATGTTAATATTTGTAAAACTTATTGATGGTTATAGTTCCTGTATGATTTAACTTGGGGTTTAGCTCATGGACTCGAGGTTGGGTCTTGACAGAATGGCATCAGAGCTCTAGATTCGAATACCTAGGAGTCGTGAGAAATAATAATGACCTTTGTATATAAATTGTTTGATGAGATTAGGCACCACTACACGGCATGAATTATGTGCTTGCATGGGTTTGCAAATAAATTGATTTGCGCGTGTTGTGTGTTTATATTAGCACGGAGGGTTGAGTCTTAGGGTGATGTGGCATGCCATTTAGCATCCGATCAACTACTTTGGGGTTCGAAATAGAAAAGCATTTGGCTGACATTCTTTTTATGAGAAATCTGAATTAGTTGCTCGAATTGTCGCGTTACTCTAAGGCTTTCCCTTGTTATGTGAGTTTGTGTCTATGTGATGTGACAGGTGGTGAGTAGTGTGTAGCTTGACTTTAGAAGGTTAAGTTGAGTTTAACCTAGTTAGGTGTTGTGATATCCTTGTTATAGGAGTTATGCCCGTGGGGCTAGGATGAGTTGTGATCTAGATGGTGGTGTGGGTTGTGGAAGTGCGACTCGGTGGTTAGTGATTGTGGTAGGTGTAAGCTCGTGAGATGAGCATTGATTGTTCAGAGTGTAATGTACCTATATGAGTTGGGAGTGACCATAGTTAGTTACCCACTATGTGTTGTGATACCAGTAGCCTAATGAATAGGTATGTTAAGGTGTTTGAAACCTCTTGGAGGTTGTTTGTTGTGGTTAGATATGAGGTTTAGTTTTGGGCACGTTGAGGATTATATATGTCATGAGCTATGCTATGTCTTGAGTCGTGCTATGTCATGAGCTGTGTGCCCTGAGATTGGGTATGGATGGGAGCATAGTGGATGTGAGCATAGTGGACGAAAACCTAATAATCTCTGGCCTAAGGTGTGTCAGAAAGTCTGGGCTTAGACAGTGTTTGGGAATGTCCCTTACCCTATGGGGTGTTGTTGGTAGCCATAGTGGTGACAGATAGTTTCGAGAGTCTGTTGATGACCCTTGAGTTTCTTTTGAAGTGTATTGCTAAATTGCATCCTTTAATAGGAGTCGGGAGTTGTACAATGATGAGTATGTGGGTTGGAGATGTTGTCAATAGATTGATTTTCAAGTGATATACACGTATGTGTGGTGAGATGTATATCGGTGGTAGTTGTGATGCGGTGAATGATGATTCGAGGTTGTTTGGAAAGTTTCACGGAGAAGAGTTTTATGGCTTGGGTTGTCATTTTTAAGATTAGGAGACTGTGTGGAATACATGATGTTTGGTAAGAATATGAGTGTGAATGTGTGAGGTTTGTGGGGCATGTAATAGATGTTGTTGGCGTAGCTAAATTGATCATTTTAGGACGACGTGTTGATGGGTGGAGATCCCTTAAGGGGATGATGGCGGTGGTCTGTATCCGGCTTAAGGCCTAGATGTGGTGGTGATGTTTCACCCTTAGGGGCGAGTGATAGGATGGTATCGTTTGGTCTAGAGTTGGTAGGCAAGGTTCGTTTTGTTCGTGTTGCGTGTAGTTGCTTTCATGTTTGGATAGCTGTGTGTCGGTGGTACTCGTGTAGTGACATAAAAGATAGGTGTTCTCGATTAAACCTTTTGTGTTTTCTGATGGATGTACCGGAACCACGAGCTCGAGATTATGGTGTGATTTTTGCCTACCCGTTTGGTTGTTCCCTACCTGTTGGGAATCAAGTTGGTGTGATGTGACCCCATGAAGAGATGTCCTGAAGTAATGCGAGTATGTGTGGTGTTATGCCTTGGTGGATAAATAGTGAGGGTCTTGTGGACGCATGAGATGCGTCGTCGGGATGTGAAGGAGTAAATGATAGTTGAAGTGCTTGAGTGAAGATTTGAATGTGAAAACCTAGTGCGATGAATGGTATACTCATTATGACTGGTGGCAGATAACGTTTGAATTATGATGTCTGATGTCTTTACAAGGACTAGTAGTTAACCTTCTCTTAAATCAAGTGTGTAATGGTTGCCCTAAAAGGTAGTGACGTTAAGTAACAGCCGAGCCTAGGGTTGGCTCGTGGTTTCTCTAGGAAGAGAGATGTTTCATAATTGGTTATCCAGTGTGATTGTTCTTCCTTAGTGGGAATTAAACGTTGGGATCGTTTGCCCGTGGTTCCTTAAAGAGCCCATCTGATTTACCCTGTGAACCCGAGTGTTTGGTTGACATTTCTAGATATGTAACCTAATTTGTACATAATGTCGATAGCTTTCACTCTTGTTGAGTGAGATTCCTAAGGGAGTTCAACAATTAAGTTGTTTACATGGTGAAATTCTCGAGTATCAGTTATGTGGGATTCCTACGAGAATGCAGGTTCATGGTTTAGTCATTATTCTCGTGATTAAGAGATTATTTTTGGGAACCGTGCTAGGTGGATGAGGTTTGAAAGGACCGTAGAAGGGTTCGATAGTGTGGTTAGCCTATTGCTAAGATGGTGTATCCTGAGTGTGATATGTCTGGAGGTTGTTTATATTCGACCTTAGCTTCAGAGGTGAGTATGTTGTTTACCTATAGGAACGAAGTGTGGAGTAATAAGGTTCAGTAGTGTACCATGTGGCTAGGGTGGCTTGGGGCGATAGGCGAGCAACCGTGGGTTAAAATGGTTGCGATAGATGTGTGCCTGGGGAGCAAAAGTGCGGAAGGTGTCTGCATGGTCGTGGGAGTTATTATTAACTTTGGATGAGAGGTCTTAGGATTGGGGTTTTTTTATTTGGTGCCGTGCGCTTTCTATGTGAATTGCTTAGATAGTGGGCTCGAGGCCGTAGCCTCGAAGCCGTGGCATGGGTGTGGTTTGCCTAGTGGGAGTTACGTTAGTGAAGCGCAACCTTGTGAAGTGAGGTCTTGGCACGATGGGAATGTTGGCATTGTGTCTCCGTGTATGACTGGTGACGAGCTTGTAGTCCTATGGGATGTGTTGTACGAGGTATGAGGATTGATGATGTTCATATGTGTGCGAATAAGGTCTGAGAGTCGAGAGCTTAGTGTAGCGGATAATCTGGGTATCATAATCGGGGTTAACAGTAGCTGTGTGACTATGGTTTATGCGGCCTTAAGATGAGATTTAGAGGGTTCTTTGGGGGCCAAGTGTTGATGGGTACTGGGACTACATTGAGGTTGGGTCATGGTTTTTGATTGGCCATTTCATTCTTAGGAAGAAGATATAGTTGTCTTGCGAACAGTTGTGGTGTGCAGACTATTCCACCTTGGTTTGGTGTAATTGTTAGGATCGTTGGTTGATTCTTAGTTTGGTTATTTTTGGAAGATGGGAGTCTTCGTGGATTAATGTCCGTGTTGTGATCAGTGAGTTTGTGCCTAGGGAATGGGTAGCACTGAGATCAGGTGATTAGAGGACTGAATTCTTCGTGGGTTTTCGGGTGGAGTTTGTTTGCTCTACCGTATGAATGTAAGCGTGTAGGGTTGTGTTCTATTTAGGATTTTGGACTATTCAGATTTCATAAAGTGTGAAGAGTGATTTGACCATTTGAAGGGAAGGCGCAAATGTATATGATAGTGTTGATGAGTGGGGTAATGTAAATGTGGAAGATCACTAATTGTCTAGTTTGGGGTGTTGCAGACTCGAGAGATTGAAGGGTATGAATATGGCATCATGACGAGGGATATGATTCAGTTTGTGTAGGTAAGTGTATACCTGTGAGGCATTTGACTCATGTGGTGTGCTTAATCCTAGTGACCCACAGAGTTCAGGTGGCTATTTTAGTTTTGATGGTTAAAGGACTAAACTGATGCAGTGCAAGTAGTGATATGATTTCAAGTTGGTGGTGGTTATTTGGCTGTAAGGGCTTGGGAAATTTTGGGGTAATGCATGTAACCCTTGTGAATAACTTCAGAGTTTGGCAACATGTGTTTGGGTTAGGAGAGTAGTCCTCGGGATACGTTAGGAAAACCTTAGTGGTGATAGTCCTCGTGTGTTTGGTTTGATTTTAAGTTTGGATTGACGATGTTTACTCTTCGAGAATTTGTACGTGATGTGAGATGGTGGTCATGGATGGATCATTGGTGACTAATGTAGAAGTAGTTGACTCCAGCCCTGGTGTTGAATTTAGTCTTATGTAGTAACCCAACCCGTTTAAATTTAAAGCGTTTAAGTGTTGATTTTAGGTAAGAATTGACGCTGTGTTGAACGATGATAAATGGATGATTCTAATATTTGCGAGATATTAGTGTTCTAAAGTTAAGCCTGATGTTAGTGTGCCACTTTTGGGGACAAAGGCGTGTTAGCATCCTTATTACGATACGATGTTATGATCTCTTGTTTTGGAAATTTTGAGTGCCCATCTGGAAGATCGTTACTATAGATGTAGCTTTTTTTTTGTAGCCTTGAGTCATATCGTCTCGAAAGAACGATTAGAATAGTGAATTAAAACTGATGCTAGGTGGACCGAAAGATTAGTGAATTATGTGGACAGTTATTAAGATTAAAGGAAAGTTTGATGTGACTTGAGACGAATTTCGAGGACGAAATTCTCAAAGGGGGGAAAGTTGTAATAGCTTGGTATGTGTTTATTTTGTTCTTCCATGTTTTCGGTTAAGAGAAGAGACATAATTAAGTTTGGACATGGATGATATAAAATTTTGTTGGTTAACGGTTAAATTAATAATATGTGAAAGTGAGGTTAAGATACACGGTAATGAATGATATTGACATATTGAAAATATGAAATTAAATTATGAAGTTAATAGAATTAAATTAGAGTAGAAATAGGCTATGAGAGAAAAATTTAGGAAGAAAAAGAGGGAAATAATAATAATTAGCCAAACAAGGGCCATGTGTTTTCTAGAACAATCAAGAGAGAGAGAGAGAGAGAGAGAGAGAGAAGGCAAGGGGTCCCACCCCTTACCCCATTCACACCAATCTTCCCCATCTCTTATCTTCTTCTTCTTTTGGTTATTTTGGAGAACTCCCATCAACTCTTAAACCCTAACCCTTCTTCACCTAAAATAGTGAAATTTGAAGCTTAAATGGAGGCAATCAAGTGAAAAGCTAAAGTTTTGAAATAAGATGAGTGAGATTGAAGCAATCAAAGAGGAATCTAAGAGGGTAACGAAAACCCTAGGTGGGAAACTTTGGTGATTTCAAACCTTGGAAGCTATTTGAGGTAGAATTTAGATTATCTCTTATGTTTTGTGCGGATTTGGGTTGATATTTTGGTTATGTGAGTAAAATTCTAGTTGATTTCATTCCTAATTGAAAAATTGATAGGTTTGTGTGTGGGTTGAGTTGGGTTATTTTGAAAATTTGGAGTTTTTGAGAAATGGTTAACCATGATTTTGAGAGTTTATTGTATAAAAAGCGGCTTAAGATACTTAAAATTATATGTTTTGGCATGAAAATGGGTTTGGATAGGTGTTGGCTTCAAAATTTATAAAAAAAATTAATTTTCAGCACAGGACGGCTCGAAAGACCACTCGAGCGGTCTATTAGGTAGTCTTGAGTTAGTATTGGCTTCTTGTTGCAGGAAAGATCGCTTGAGAGACCGCTCGAGCAGTTTATCCAGCAGTCTTTTTCACTGGTTGAGAAATATTTTCTTTAAATTAGTGTATCTTCACCATTTGAAGTCCGAATTGGGTCATTCTTGTACTCAAATCGAAGCCCTGAAAGTCTTCTTTCTAATGACACCACTCTCACAATAAAATGCTTTTTGTAGAAAAAGTTAGAACCAAAATAATGAGAGTATGTCAAACTTTTTTAACCGTTTTCATCCGTTTTTGGCCAAATGTCTTGAAAAAAGTTATTTTTCATCCTTGTTGGACTTTTTATCAAATTTCTTATCCTTTGGGCTATTGATACACTTACATAAAAATATTTGGGTTGGGATGCATATGTTGGGCCGATTAGTTGGATTTTACGATGAAAGAGGATTTTCTATATACAATGATGATTTTGAAAGAACAATAATTGATATTTGAGGGTTATGATATGACATGGTCATCATTAAAAATTTTAACCTTATAGAAGGGAAACATGGGTTTCAAACATGTATATATGCATATAGGGGTGTATTTCATTTTCTTCAAATGACATGATCTCGATTGAATTAATCTTGTGTTATTGATACCTTATGAAATTGATGAAAGAAATGAGTTGTGTGAAATTGTGTATTGAAGTTTATGATGCATGTGACTTGAAAGAGAACTTGAACACTAAAAGGGAACGTGATGTGAAAATGAAATGAAAAATTTGATATTGGAATCAAAATGACAATATGTGAAAATGATTAGGAGAGGAGCTGGCTGTGGGGCTGCACTCTCGAATTATGAAAAATGAGTGTAATTAACGAATAATGAACCGAGTATGGATTGATATAACTTAAGTTGGGCATGAATAGCTCCACGGTGAAAGATCGAAAACTTGCGCAAGATAGGAACCGCATGCCCACAGGTTAGCCGCCAAAATGTGGTGGTTATGTCGTGATGAGTTATAGAGCGACCCATTCCACAACAGCTTCGCGTAGCCTATTGGGGGCGAATGGGACGTTGTTTCTATAAGCTGCATCCGACGCCGGTTCATTGAATGTAATTGATATAAAGGATTAAAGTTGAATACAGGTTGTCACTTATCCTTAAGTGATTTTGTAAATAAACTTTTGAATCTTGGTTTATTTAGTTTGAATCTTTTGAATGCATTAAGGAAAGGAAATTTTCATTTTTTTAACGTCATATTGTAACGCATATGTTAATGTTTGAAAAAGTTATTGATGGTTATAGTTCCTATATGGTTTAACTTGGGGTTTAGCTCACGGACTCGGGGTTGGGTTGTGACATAGTGCCTAACAGTTTCCATAAAAAAATTTCATACACCAGGGACGCACCCAGGGTGTATGTCGGGAATCTATCCCAAAACATTTCATAAAACCGGCGACCAAGGATACCCTAGACGTAGAACTGAAGAAATGATAACTCCAATATTCCCAAACCCACAACGATATACACAAGATAGACTCCAACATGCCATGAATGCCATGATGACAATGCCCAAGATGGTACAACATATAGCTCAAAGTATAACTACTTACAGCAAGGCATAACACTAAGCATGGAAATGTACAACCCAATGTAGCATAAGGTACAACAAGCTAAAGCATGGAGTCTAACTTTCAAAACATGATTCAATTCTCATGGCATGGTCATTTTTCATCACATACTTAAATTAAAGTGTTATTCATATAATTTAAAACAATTAAAACATATAAATCATATCACACAACACAAACATGTTTCATCATACACCTAACCATTTATTAATCAACTTCCAATCACTTATTTGTATATTATAGCAGCATTTTGAGGTACTTATATTTTGATCTAGGTTCTGATCTTTTGCCACATTATAGATAAAAATATACTCTACAACTCTCATGTTGACCACTAAGACCCAATCTTAAGGCAACTAAGGCATTTAGCCCTCACAAGTGAAATTAGTTCAGCACTACACAAAAATTTTACTAAAAAGGGTCTCTGTTGGTCTGTTGGTCTCAATTTTGGAGTATCAAAGAAGGTACTACTATGCTCCACTTTGGATGTATTCTAGTTTAATATGTTCTCTACAAGTCTCAAGAAAAGTGCTCAGAGTAGTTGTAAAGAAAAAGTTAGAGCAAAAAGTTAATTTAGATAATGTGTTCAAGAGGTGTCAAACACTCAGTAGAGTTAGTTTTTAAAAGAGAGTTTAAAAATAATTTTGGGTATCATAAAGAGGCTTTCGGGTCTGATTTTTGGACAAAAAGTAAATCACAAGGTTCCCAACATTTTTCAAGAAGACCACTTTTAAAGAAAATCATTAAAAACAAAGGTTTTGGGTGACACGAAAATGTGTGACAAAATGTTCTGTAATCACTAAACTTAAACAGAGATTTTTAGAGGCTATTTGAACATTTAAATCTCAACATCTAGGGCTCATTTTTGGTAGGTAGGTAGATAAACATGCTGGCTACAATTTTTATGAAGAAACCTAAGCTAGTTCTCGTTTAAAATCGGGTTTTTAGCTCTGCAATACAGACTGTTCTAACAATGACATAATTTGGTAGAAAAGCTATATCTAGTGTTCTACCCATTCAAATCAGTTCAAACAAATTTTAGATGAAATATAACATAAAAACCTATCATTTTTATAAATTTAGTTTTGATTTTTCGAAAATCAGCACAGAGAGCTCAAAACCTCAAATCTCAGACCTACTTATGTTCAAACCACCTAGCACTTTATATGCCAGGTTTTGATTCATTTTCTTTGCATTCATGGGTTATACACTTATATATCAAAAATTCAAAACTCATAGAAATCATAAAACTTGAAGATAGCGACACACAAACACCTAGCATTACACAAAAAATACTGAGCAGTCCCATATTCCTCACTATGACGCCTTTTTGAGTCATGGTTTGGTTCTTATTCTTAGTTGTGTTTAAGAGATGGGTTGACATAAGTTTGAGGTGAGTTTGACCAGAGAGTTTTGAAGTATTTTCTTACCTTAAAAAGACTTAGTATGGTGAAAGGTAGGTGGGAGTTGGCTTTAAAGGGCTCCTCCTAGCTTTTCCTTGGCTCATTCTCCTTCTTCTCCTTCTTTCTTCCCTCTTTTCTCTTCTTCTCTTGGAGAACACTTAGAACACTTAGAATTTTGGTCTCTCTCTCTCTCTCTCTCTCTCTCTCTCTCTCTCTCTCTCTCTCTCTAGCCAAATATGAGGAAGGGAAGAGGTGGTTCAAGTCTTGTTTTTATAAAAGAAAGGGTAATGGACTTAATAATGGAGGTGTAGCCTTTAATTTGAATTTTTTTTTAATTCCATTGGTTGCATGTCATTTTTTGTCTTTTTGAGAAATACATTTTCAGATTTTGGCATATGGGGTTTAGGCTGGGGCTGCTTGAGGAAGAAAAAATTTTGATTTTGGCTTATTTTAATGTTTAAATGAGGTATTGGTACTATATTGTCCAAGAAAATACTTCAAATATTAATTAAGTGTATCTTTTTAGTCTTTCTTCCTATCAAAACATATTATTTTAGTGAGTTTGTGATTAATTTAGTATTTTCATGATTTATTATAATTTTAGTAACAATTGATTAATTAAGTATAGATAATTAAGTCAAATTATGCTAGTTTGACAAGATGTGATTTTTTTGTTTATTTAGGTGTGTAATAATTTCAATAATGATTTATTTGCTTTTGTTGGCCTAAAATATTATATTATTATTAATATTACTTGTTTGAATAATCATGGGACATAATGAGGTTTGATTTGTACATCTTTTTTTCTCAATTTAAGTTTAAAATGCAAAAAGTAACTTTTTTGGCACAAACTCCTAAGCAAATTGGCCACTAGAAGGTATTTTTGTCATTTTTGTTGTTATTTTGTCTTTTGCTACTTATTTGAATTTAAATTTTTAATTTAGTGTGTCCATGTGTCAAATATTAAATTTTAAAAAAAATTTAGTGTATTAGAGGCAAAATGATCACTTTAACATTTTATGAGAATTTTTTATTTTTTATTTAATATTTTTTTATAATTAATCAATTTAAGATGTTTGGAGTTTTTCCGGGTTAGGATTTTGCCTCTTGAGTGTTAGGTCTTCTAGGGTTTCTGAATCGAATTAGAATTTTTGATTGAATGAGGATTTCTAACCTTTTGGTGACCTAAGATCTCATAGCTAACTGTCGGTAATACTAGGGTTTCAACCGAGTCCTTACAGTACGGGTTATTATAGTAAGATCGTTCAAAAATCCGATTCTTTTTAGTACGTTACAATTCTAAGGGGTAGGAGCCTACGTTTACGAATCATTATGTAATTGCTTACTAGGCACAGAGGTTTTGTCGCCCAAGGTTTAAGTCATGGCTCACTGGAGAAGGTATAGTTTTTGCACGCTTAAGAAAATGTGAGAGTATCTAGCAATTATTTTAAACAATGATGTGTGAACTATTCTTTAAAATGCTTTAATGTTCATGTTTTGAACCATGTAAGTTTTAATGAATGATAGCATGAGATCCTTATTTTCAAATGCCATGATATTTTAATTTAAATGTGATATCCATATCTTTTGAAGAAGCATATGTATGTAAAAGATGATTTTATAAATGTTATTAATGTTATGTTAATGTTCCAAAGTACCAAGTTACAACGGTTACTAGCCCTTTATATCCCATTAGGGGAGGTTACCCAACTATGGGTTTTGTTTGTCTCTATAGGAGAGGTTTCCCGTTGAGCGGGGGTTATTTTTGCCTAACAGGCTTTGGGTCTGCATCCTAGGTTATATCACATACCACTTGTGCTTAGTGGAGAGTGGCCCTCATTCCATTATGTTGCTATCCATGCAATAAGAATTGAGGCTACAGTACCATCGAAACTCCCGATCGTGAGGTTAATGACTACTTGGACACTGTTGGGGGTTTAGGTTTGGATATGAGAAAGTGGATTCCTTAAATTGTGGTGGTTGAGCCCATGTTACATTCTTTCCATGTTGAGGAGGTTCTTTATAACTCATGATATTTTGGGATGAAGCCAATGCATTTTTCTTTACGTTTCTTGTGGAAAGTATGATGAATTGTTTTCAAAGATGTTTTTAATATTCTCAAACTAAGTGGTTGTTTCTATCTCGTTCATTATAATACTAAGTGCGCTCTCCTGTATTCTTTGTGGCTGTAGATAGTAGAAATGACTAGAGATTGGTCCACCACAGTCATGGACTTATAGGCTTGTGGCCGGAGTTGAACATATTTTTCTTATTTTTTCTCTTTTTGGTGATATACCTATGAAACAGTTGTGTTGAGAACCATGAATCTTTTTCATTTAAAAGTTGTGATGTATATCTTGGGAATGGAATGTCCCGATTTAGATGTCTGGGATGTCGTATCCCTAAAAGTTTATGTTTACCCTTCTGTTTGTCAAATGTTGTGTTGGTTTTAAAAGCAGAGCTGTATGGAAGTTTTGTTTTTTAATAGGTTAAGCCTTGTCACTTCTTGAGGTCGCATAGATTGTGGCAGGTTCATGCCCCACTACACAAGATGAGTACCTTCCATTGAGTATGGTGTGACATCTTAGTATTAGAGATGTAGGTTATGTTAGAGTTGTTTACTAAAAAATGATACTTTTAGTTTTAGTCTCTAATTTTATTTATTAATAAAATTAGTTTTTCTATTTTATGATAATCTTAGTGAGCAATGTATGCGTTTTATTATTTATTTAATATTGTGCATAGGTATCTTTTATTCTACATAGTATTTAATCTGACATATAGAACTCGACTTACACACAAAAGACCAAATTATCGGTTCATGTAGAATATAAGTTTATGGTTCACAGTCTTAGATGGAATTAAACATGCCATCGGTACGACTATAGCACAATGTTTTAATAGATCTGTCCTGATTACGGGGAACGATAATTATTTTGATAATTGTTCTAACTCATTCTGCTAATACACTTTGTGTGTATTAAATAGGACCAAGTTTGATTAATTAATTTTATACTGAATATATAATTTAATTTACACCACATGGTTATTATGAGTGCTTATACTCTTAATTCTGAAATATTTATTAGACACGTATATTTAATATTCGTTATTTTGATTTATTAGAGGGTGTGATCTTTTACAGGTCTATAATTCCGTTGAGTTGGATAATGGCGTTAATTATAGGGTAGATATTCATTATTGACGGAATTCACGTTCTGTAAACGGGATTGATGATACCCATTAAGGAAGCTTATAAATTTTGACTTAGTCAAACCTTACATGTGGATTTTATAATCTAGCTTGTCAAATAAATTAAGTGAAATGTCTTAAAGATTTTTTAAAGAAGCCGATTAAAAATAATTATTAGTAATTTATTTTAATCGACAGGTATCTGTAATCTTAAGGTAAGGAGATTAAGTATTTAATAACAGATGCTCGAATACTTCGATTTTGAGAATAAGACTGAGAGTGCAATTATAATTCTTTAGTGAAATAAATTAATATTTATATTTTTATAAAATTACTTCTACGTTCAAGTAGGATATCATAATTACATTAGAAGCCCACATTTAATTTACTCCATAGGTCCCTGTTGTAACCTTTTTATATGCAGTTATAAAACCTAGTTGCCAGTTGATCATTAACCATTCTAGGGCTCCACGTTTTGTGAAATCAAAGAACAGGTGACTAGGTAGGTTTTGAAGAACACGATAGATTAACATCTACACTTTGTTCTTATTTTTGCATTCGAGAATACAGTAGAACGCTTGTTTGAAAGAATTAACTTCAAATCAATTATCGCAGCAGCATGATGACTAAAGTTTTTCGAAGTAAACTGAATCAATCTAATCAGTCTTCAACAGGTATAATCCTAACAAACTTTAGAAGTTATACCAGGTTTTATTTTTGATTATTTGATATCAAAAAGTTTTAATCTGTAGCCTATTTCGGCGATTGCCCATCCGGATTATTTTTCACTAAAATCATATACATAAGCTTGGAATCATGTTTGCTCCAACAATTGGTATTAGAGCCGTCTATGATTATGTGTTTGATTAAAACATAGGTTCAGGTATATTTGAATTGTATTAACTCTATTTTGCAGGCAATCTAATCCCGGCTTTAATAGTCATTATTATTTACATATTTGATTGCATTGTTTGAATGATTATTATTATTTTTAACCACGAGGGTTAATTATTATAGATTGATTGTGAACTCCACGGAGGCATAGGAATCATGTAATCTTCTTCTTCTTTTGATTGATTTGTGAACTCTTCGGGGGCATAGGATCGATTACTGTTATTTTTCTTTTCAAATCGAAAAATGAAGAATGATGTTCGAACAAGACGAAGAAGAAAGCAGTAGCGGCCAGAGGCTCGGCAATGGTGGGCAACTCGCGAGGCAGCACGCATGGTGCGGTGGCGTTGGTGGGAATGATGGGCAGGGCACAACGTGGCGTGGGTAGCATGCACGCGCGGTGCTTGCCAGCGCGTCGATGGCGGTGGTGGCGGGCTACACACGGTAGCTAATAGCGGTGGCAGCCAACGGCTGTAACAACCTAGTACAGACCCTAGTTGTAACAGCCCAATTGATAACGACCCGTGTAAAGACCCAGCCCAAACCCTAAGTATTAGTGATGAAAAGTCCACAAGACCATAGAATACAAAAGAAGTTCAAAACCCTAACTCGGATCGAAAACCCTAAATTCGGCCTAAAAATCCTAAAAAAATCCAAAACTTGAGCAATGAAGCCTTAGCACGAGGAGAGTCTCCCAACATTCTAAATGAAGTAAATATCATGAAATAATAAATAAAAAATAAAAAATTCTCATAAATAGGGTAAAATAACCGTTTTGCCCCTAATACAGTAAAAAATCCTAAAAATTCAAATTTTGATACATGGAATTAAGTACAATTAAGTGGCAAAGGACAAACTAACATCAAAAATGACAAAAATACCCCTTAGTGGCTAACCACCTTGCGAAGAGTGCCAAAAAGTGACTTTTAGCTTTCTTTTTAGCTTAAAATGATGAGAATGATATTAAATTACGCATTATGTTGATCCAATACTTGTTGAACAAGTAATATACGTAATAATATAGTGTTATAGGTCAAAAAAAGCAAACAAATCATTATTAAAGTTCATACACAACAAAATAAGTCAAAAAATCACATATTGTCAAAATAGCTTAATTTGACTTAAAAGACTACATCTATTTAATCAATTACTATAGAAACTATGATAATACATGAGAATACTATATTTATCATAAACACACTAAAATAATAGGTCTCAGTAGAAAATGACACCAAAAAAATACATCAAATTAACTTTTAATGTATTTTCTTGCACAAAAGGGGACGCAAACCAATGCAAAATCCCTTGATTGATGTGGGGTCAGGTTTTTATCCCCTAAACAGCCCCCTAGCTGTATTTATCTTTTCCATATCTGATTTTTATCCCCCTAAAGTGAAAACATCTCAAATCAACTCAAGTCTCATTTAATTAAAAGAAGGAAAAAGTCTCTTTCAAGGTATCTTTTTATCTCCACTTTGTCCCCTAGTCTTTACCTATATAAACCAAGCCAAGCACCCTCTTCTCCACTTGATAATTTCGTGCAAGAGAGGTGCGGGGCCAGACCTTCATAGTTCTTGAAGTGTTCTGTAAGTTTGAGGGAAAAAAAGAAGGAAGAAGGGAGCTAAAAAATCAAGATGTGTTTTCCTAAAGCTAAGTCCTTCCATACCACCATTCCTTGAGCCCTCAAACATGTAAGTAAAATCTCTAAACCTTGTGTCTAAGATCCCTCAAAATATCCCTCAACACATCCCTTTAAACACTCTAAAAATCGTGAACCGAAATCAAACCGAAAAGGCATCGTAGTTGGAAATTTGGGACTGTTATGTTTATGGGTGATATGAGATGTTGTTGTATATTGTCATCATTGAGTTTGATGACTTATAAGTGTTCTGGAGCCTTGATATTAAAGTCTAAAATACAAGCATGCAAAGAAATGGAACAAAAACTTAACATGACATAACTAGAAGACTTGGACCCTAAGAGACTTAATTTTTAAGAACATAGATGTTTCTGTCCTGAACTTTGGAACATCATAACTCACTATAGAAAATTGATATAAGATTGTTCTTTATGTCACGATTTATCTTCTTGTGTTATCTTTCATCCAAAGTTAGTGTCAACTCATTTTCACAAGTATAACTCGAGATATTGCAATTTTACCAAAGTGTGTCATTTTTTTACTAGTCAACACTATTGACTTAGAAATCCTAGTTTAAAGTGAGATCCGAACTTTGGTCAAAACATGAAGGTTGTAGATAGCATGTATATCTATCTACCCACCAAACATGAGCACAAAATATTGAGCTTTGATAGGTCAAAACTCCTTTGAAAATCTCTGTTGAGTTTAAGCCCTCAGGGGACACTTTTGTCACCTATTTTTATATAGCCCAAAACCCCTATTTTTAGTGACCTGTTCCAAAAGTGGTCTACATGAACATTGTAGCTAACATCTTAAAGTATTTTTTTCCCAAAAATTAGACCTTAAAACCTCGGGATAATACCCCAAAAACTATTTCAAACCCTCTGTCCAAAACCGGCTCTGCTGAGTTTTGGCGGCTGACAGAACCTATTTTCTAAAATGGCCAAAAATTCTAACTTGTTTCAAACAACTACTCTTAGCTCTAAATATGAAACATGTAAGGAACTTGTTGAACTAGAACATACTAAAAAATGGGCTCATTTTGACTTGATATAATACCCGAAAGTTGAGACCAACAGAAGCATATTTTTTGTGACATCTTGAGTAAAGTGCTGAACCGTTTTTTCTTAGGATGTTTTGTTCCCCCTTTTTCTTTAGGTTTTGGCCTTGGTACTAAACATGAGAGTTGTAGAAAATATTTTTATCTAAATGGTGTATAAAAATCATAGCTTGATTCCATCCCTAGATACCCCAAAATCTTGTCGGCTCTCTTAATTTAATACTTGACTTTTGGCCTTAAAATTTGTTAAGTGTATGTTTGAGTACCCTTCACTATGAGACCCGGGTTTTTGTATGATGTTCAGTTGAATTAGTTGATTAGTGTTTAAGTGAATGTATGATGATTTAGAACTCATGCTATCATATTTAAATCATATCTTTGGAATTGTAATTTGTGCTTCACATACTTGTACCTTATGCTTTGCGCGATATACCATGAATCTTGTCATGCTAGTTGATGCCATACTTTAGATGGTTGTATTTGAGATACATACCATACATTATTGACATTGTCACTTACATCCTGACATATTGGAGTCCATCTACGCAAACTGTTATTGGGATAGGCTATATCGAGATTGTTGTTCTTGATTCTAAGTTTAGGGCGTCCCTGGTTGTCATTTTCAAAAATATTTTGGGATGAATTCCTCTTGTACACCATGGGTGCGTCCCCGGTATTACAAATTTGATTTATACACCCTAGGTGCCTCCTCAATGTTTAAAATGGTTTACGGATATTGTTGGGCACCATGGGTTCGTCGCTAGCATTCTGATTTTGATGATTTAGACTTTGGGTTGACGCCAAACTAGCATTCTGGTTCTTAAGGTGGGATTGTTGCGCATTGTTACTTTGATTATTATGTTGGCTTGGATAAGGATGGATGATTATATTGGTTGGCCCGCCCCCACGCTGTTGCCATTGAGTAAAACAGTTGTCGCATGACACCCGTTAATGCAGTTACTATTCGTAATGAGGCGAGGAAAGGTTTGGTGATCAAAGTCCCATCAAGTCTACTCTAGTGATTCCCTACGTGGAATTCCTGTTATAACCTGGGTGTATGTTGGGTTGGGCATCTGCATTTCAAACACAGCATCTCATATACGTATGCTTATTGACTAATCTGCTATCCTGTCATAAATTTGTCTGTCTCCTTGACTATAAACTGTACTGGGTGTTATATGGTATGTGTACCGGTAAATTTTGTGCCGTGAGATTAGTTAGAAGGTTAGAGTATTTTGCTTCTGGGTCTTGGTTCATGGTATTCGTGCCATAGGTGATGAGGAGTTCTTAGAGGAAGTCATCCCAGAGGAAGAAGAAGAGTTTGAAGAACATGGTGAGTTCCAAGAACACGTAGATCCCGTTAATGCATTCTGAGGAGTCGAGACCTCTGCTTTTGTTCTTATATTCAGTTCTCTTGTGCTTAGTGTAATTTTTAAAATTTCTTGGTGAAACTGTAATAGTTATGTAATTTTAAATGGTTCAGAACTCGTTTATGATGTAATAATTAACGTATGTAAATATGAATGAATGGATAGAATATCCCTTTATTTATATTTATGTATGTCCCGACGTGCCCAGAGGATGGGGCGTCACAATGGCGGCTGTGCAGTTGAGGCGCAACGGTGGCTTGCAGTGGATGTGTCTTATAAGGATTTTGTTGGCTGCAGAGTTGCTATTCTGACAAGACTAGAAGGCTAATTCTGACAGAATTACAGGTTTTGTAAATGAATAGGAACTCTTCTGGCTTTAAGAGTTTTAGCTAGACCATAAAACTAGGATATTATGCATTTATTCCTTTTAAATTAAATGCGTGTATGGTTTTTATTTTGTTTATGTTTCCTATTCAAGTTTAATTAATTCAGTCATAGGCACTGGGTATAGACTGATGCTGATGCTGTAATACATTTGATGTGAAAGTCAAAATATAACAGCGAGCCATCTGATCAGCCTTCTGCCACTTCTAACAAGCTCGAATTTCCTCATCGGTCACCCCTATCAAATATTGGTGCACAAATCTCATACAACACAAACTTACAGTCCTTGGCAGTTAAAATGATATCCAGATTCTTTTTCCAGTAAACATAATTTGGACTATAAGTTTGTTTTCTTTGAGTATAGTCGCAAGAGAATTAAAAACCACTTTATCCTGAGAATCACATAATTATAAATCATTAATTATGATGAGCAAAATTTTAAATTTTATTTTAAAATTGGTTCCCTCTTCCATTTTAAAATTTTTTTCCAGTAGCTTAAAACACTGTGAATAGCATATCTCGATAGAAATGACGTCCACTAATCATCATTTATCCAGACATGCAAGTTTCTATTAATTTTACTATCTAGGCAATAAACCTTATCAAGTAAAATTAAATAACTGATGTAGTTTCGGTCTAATAAATAATAATAATAGTGACTCAGATGAAGAAAATACTATTATATATAGCTAAGTATATACCGTCACTTAATCCTGAATCAATCGTTTCACATGAACCCTTCAGATGGAGAAGTGATTCACACTAATAATTATCCATAATTATCTCTAAAAAAGATTCGTATTGATGTTTCCGTAATTAATTTTGTCCAATAGAGAAAAAGGTCCTAATGCTAACACGTAAATTTAATTACATCACTTACGAACTAGTGATGGAGACCACGTAATTTATCTTTGAATAAATTCTCTTACCTATTTAATTTTTAAAATATTTTTGAGTCATAAAAATTGTCTACTTAAAATAAATTTATAATTTTTGAAAACTACACGTTGCAAAAGATTTCGATTTTTAAAGCATCTTTACGTATTTTTATATGTAACAAATATAATTTATAAATTCTATTTATTTTAAAAAATTAATTTTAAATAAACACTAAGAATTTAATTTTATTTCCTATTACACATATTCAAAAAAATAATTTATTAAAATCAAATTCCTTTTAATTAATTAAAAAAATTCTAAATTAACCGTTACATTTTTTAAAATTTCTATTTTTAAAAACATTATCTTTAAAGGTGTTTTAAAAATTTCTATTTTAATTAAAAATTTTAATTTTGTTATTTCATTATAAAAAAATAATTTTGAATTAGCAAAATTAATTAAAACTTGAACAGAATAAATAAATAGAAATAAAAGCATCCACACATTTAAATAAATAAATACATTAAATCTCGACTTTTATGGTCAATCTAAAACTCTTTAACCAAAGAGTTTCTGTTCATATAAAAAACTTATAATCCTATCAGAATCAAGAACACTGCAGCCAACCAGAATCCCTACACGACTCAGCTACTACAAGTCACAATCCTATTGAAACACTGCTGCTGCCACTGCCTAACCACGCACCACCGCTGCCCCATCACACCGCATCGCTGCATACACTGCGCCACCCCTGCCATCACGCGCGCGCACAGTGCGCTGCACTTTGCTGCAGAATGCTTGCTGCATTGCTCAATTTTTCTTAACATCAACATCAAGATTGGACCGTTCCTTGATAAGCATATTTGTCCGAATGGGATTGTTGTTTGTCAAGTGCATTCATGAAACATGGTGATTCAAGTGGTGTTGGAAGCAATACTGCCAAGATCATTGTTTTTTAAAATAATTTTTGGTAAAAGATTAACTGGACGGGCAAACGCCGAAACAGGCACCAAATAAAACTTTTAACGAAGAACGATCAAAATAAAACCCGTGCAACCAAAGTTAATTTTCAACTACGATTTGATTCCAAGTTGAAACTTCAATCAGATCTTCTACTGTATTCCCTTACGCAATCCTCGAACATAGTGTGGGCTACGATCCTCTGAGAACTCGTACCAACAGAACCCCGTTGTATTTAATTCTTGAAAGACAAAAATAATATCATAATAATAATGACATATGAACTATCAATCTCAAATTGGTTCAGCGTACCCACGTATATATAGGGCTATAGTAGGGACTTGGGGAGTAGTTATGAGTTAGACTTCCAGTAGAACACAGATACCTACCAGCGATTTCTCCAATTATGGAAAGACATACAACGGTTTCTGTAATTTTCATAAAATACTGAATTACAGTTTACACCACTAAAGAACTATAATTGCACTCTGACCCATAATCTCAAGACCTTGCATTGAGTTCCTGTTATTAAATGCTTACCATTTCTCCCAACGTTAAGATTTTTGATACCCGCCAATTAAATTTAATTACTGATAATTTAATTTAATCGACATCTTGATATTCTTTAAACCCTTCTTCTTAACTTATTTGACCAACGGATAATTAAATCCACATGCAGGGTTTGGCCCGATTAAAACTTATAAGCATCCTTAAGGGGGTATCGTCAATCCCGATTATTCGAAATGTGAATTCCTTCAATAATTAATATTTGTCATATAAATAATACTGCCATCTAACTCACCAAGAATATAGATCTATATAAGATCGCACCCTCTAATGAATCAAAATAACAAATATTAAATATATGCAAATCAATATTTATTTCAGAATTAAAAGGACAATCACTATTCATAATAATCTTGGGGTGTGAATTAATTTATACAGTCAGTACAAAATTAATTACACCAAATGTCCCGTTCAACACACACACAGTGTACTGGCACAGAGAGTCGGAACAATAGACGACGCTATTATCTATTTTTCGTAACCAAGACAGGCCTACTAAAACTCTATGCCACAGTCGTACCGATGGTATATCCATTTCCATCTAAACTGTGAACATAAAACTTATATTCTGTAAGAACTTAAAATCTGATCTTCTATGTGCAAACCGTACTTTACACACCAGATTAAATACTATACAGAATATTGGACATCCATGCATATCAAAGAAATGATACACATACATTGCTCATAAAGATTCTCATAAATGGAAAATTAATTCTATTAAAATAAAATTAAATACTAAAAATATGATTTTCAGTATACCAACCATAACAATCTCTCACTTATTCTCAAAATCATGCTGCTATACATCTAACTCCCATGCCCTCTACATGACTATCAAAAGTCCTAGCAGGTAAGCTCTTTATACGAGAATCTGCAAGGTTGTCTCATGATGCAATCTTGGTCACAGCAGCATTACCTCTTTGTACAATTTCTCGTATCTGGTGATACTTACGCTCAATGTGCTTGCCTTTCTTATGGACCCTTGGCTCCTTAAGTTTACAACCGCTCCGTTATTGTCACAGTAAACTGTAATAGCCGACTGAACTGAAGGTACCACCTCTAGATCCATCAAGAAGTTCTTGAGAAAAATGGATTTCTTGGCTGCTTCAGATGCTGCCACATACTCGACCTCTATGGTGGAATCAACAATGCAGGATTGCTTGATAATCCTCCAACTTATAGCTCCACCCCTAAGGTAAACACATATCCTGAGGTGGACTTATGGGAATTCCTGTCAGATTGAAAATTTGAGTCTTTGTACCCCAAAGGTACTAGACTGTTTACCTGGTAAACCAATACATAATCCTTAGTCCTTTTCAGGTACTTGATTATATTCTTTACTGCAGTCCAATGCTCCTACCCTAGGTTAGACTGATATCCGCTAACTATGCCAACGGCAAAGCAGATGTCGGGTCTAGTGCAAAGCATAGCATACATGAGGCTTCCTACTACCAAAGCATAAGGAACCGTCTTCATCCTCTCTATCTCATCAGGTGTCTTAGGACACTAATCCTTGGATAGAGTTATTCAATGCTTGAAAGAGAGAAACCCTTTCTTGGAATTCTGCAAGCTAAAATGAGTAAGGATATCATCGATATACTTTGCTTGTGATAAGCCCAACATCCTTTGTTTCTGATCTTGCACAAGCTTGATCGCAAGGATATGACTGGCTTTTCCCAAGTCCTTCATATCGAATGCCCAGATAACCATACTTTAACCGAAGATAATTCCCCCACATCGTTTCTGATGAGCAAGATATCGTATATATGAAGTACTTGAAAGATCACCACGCTTTCGTCACGCTTCTTCTACACACAGGACTCATCCGGACTTTGATCAAAACTATAAGACTTTATAGCTTGATCAAACCGAGTAATCCAAGATCTCGATGCCTACTTAAATCCATAAATGGATCTCTTAAGCTTGCACAACATGTGCTTCTGGCCCTTTGTAATGAATCTGTCTGGTTGTATCATATAGATACACTCGTCAAGACTTTCGTTAAGAAAAGCTGTCTTGAAATCCATTTTCCAGATTTCATAATCGAAATGTGCGGTAATGGTAAGAGAATCTAGATAGACTTAAGCGTGGCAACCGACGAAAAGGTTTCCTCATAATCGATCTCTTCTTTTTGAATGAACCCTTTAGCAACAAACTTAGCTTTGAATGTTTCAACCTTCCTGTCTACTCCTCTCTTCTTCATGTAAATCCACTTGCATCTAATGAATTTTATCCCTTTGGGTGGTTCTACAAGTTCTCTGACCTGATTGAAATACATAGATTCCATCTATGAATTCATAGCCCTTTACCAAAGATCTGCATCTTTGTCTTGTGCTTTATTGTAGTTACAAGGTCTGGTATCCAATTCTATCGAGATCCTATCAAAAGACTCTCCCAATAACCTATACATGTCAGGTTGATGAACAACCCTCCTACTACGATGAGGCACTGCCTATTTCTATGTACTAGCAGTAACAGGTTGTGCAAAATCTGAACCCTTTGCATCAGCACCCTGTTCTTAATTTTCACCTGTCCCGATAATCCTCCCACTACGACGAGGTAATGGAATATCAGTGACTTGTGGTTCCTCTTCTGTCCTACTGATATTTTCTCTCAGTTCTTCCAGAATAATTTTGCAATTGGGCCTGTGATCCATAATATAATTCTCTTCCAAGAATCGGCCATTGATGCTAACAATGACCTTTTCATCCATAGGTTTATAAAATAGACCACCATTCGTTCCCCTAGGATGCTCTACAAAGAAACAAACTTATGTCCTCGATTCTAACTTACTCGCATTCCCTTTCAGCACATGTGCTAGACACCTCCAAATTCGAATGTATTTCAGACTAGGCTTACGCGTAGTCCACAATTTGTGGGAGTCGAAGGTACTGACTTAGAAGGTACCAAGTTCAGAATGTAAGCCGCTGTCTTTCAAGCGAGTTTTCAAAACGAATATAGTAAACCTGAACAACTCATCATTGACCTTACCATCTCTATAAGAGTCATATTTCTTCTTTCTGCTACACTATTCAGCTATGGAGTGCCAGGTGCAGTCAAAGGGGTTGTAATCCTCTCTGATGACAAGTATGTTGGAGGCAATACTGCCAAGATCATTATTTTTGTAAAATAATTTTTGGTAAAAAATTAACTGGACGGACAAACGTCGAAACGGGCTCCAGATAAAATATTTGACGAAGAACGATAAAAAAAACTAGTGTAACCAAAGTTAATTTAGAAGAATACCTCTTGTAAATCTAATCTTCAACTACGACTTGATTCCGAGTTGAAGCTCCTGTCAGATCATCTACCATATTCCCTTATGCGATCCTCGAACGTAGTGTGGGCTACTATCCTTCGAGAACTTGTACCGGTAGAACCCTGATATATTTTTTTAAGTCTTGAAAGAAAAAAAAATATATCAAGAATGATATGAAAATCAATCTTAACTGGTTCAGCTTACCCGCATATATATAGGGCTACAGTAGGGACCTGGTGAGAAATTATGAGTAAAACTTCCAGTGAAACACAGATACCTACGGGCGATTTCTGCAATTATGGAAAGGTGCAGCGGTTTCTACAATTTTTATAAAATACTGAATTATAGTTCACACCACTAAAAAACTATAATTGCACTCTGACCCATAATCGCTAGACCTGCTTGCATTAAGCTCCTGTTATTAAATGCTTACCATTTCTCCTCACGTTAAGATTTTTGATACCCTCTAATTAAATTTAATTATTAACAATTTAATATAATCGGCATCTTGATATTCTTTAAGCCATTCCGCTTAACTTATTTGACCACCGAATAATCAAATCCACCTGTAGAATTTGGCCCGGTCAAAACTTATAAGCATCCTTAAGGGGGTATTGTCAATCCCGATCATTCAGGACGTGAATTCCGTCAATAATTAATATTTTTCATATAAATAATACTTTAACCGTAGATAATTCCCCTACATCATTTTCGATGAGCAAGATATCGTCTACATAAAGTACTAAAAAGATCACCACGCTTCTGTCATGCTTCTTGTACACACAGGACTCATCCGGACTTTGATCAAAATCATAAGACTTTATAGCTTGATCAAACCGAGTGTTCCAAGACCTCGATGTCTTCTTAAGTCCATAAATAGATCTATTAAGCTTGCACAACATGTGCTCCTGGCCCTTTGTAATGAATCCGTCTAGTTGTGTCATATAGATACACTCATCAAGACTTCCGTTAAGGAAAGCTGTCTTAAAGTCCATTTTCTAGATTTTGTAATCGAAATGTGCGGTAATTGATAAGAGAATTCGGATAGACTTAAGCATGGCTACCAGCGAAAAGGTTTCCTCGTAGTCGATCCCTTTTTTCTGAGTGAACCCTTTAGCAACAAGCCAACCTTTGAAGGTTTCAATCTTCCCGTCTACTCCTCTCTTCCTCTTGTAGATCCACTTGCATCCAATGGATTTTATCCCTTCCGGTGGTTCTACAAGTTCCCAGACCTGATTGGAATACATAGATTCTATCTCTGAATTCATAGCCCTTTTGCCAAAGATCTACATCTTTGTCCTATATTGCTTCATTGTAGTTACAAGGCTAGGTATCTAGTTCTGTCGGGATCTTGTCAAAAGACTCTTCCAAGAACATATACCGGTCAGGTTGATGAACAACTCTCCCACTACGACGAGGCAC
>JAOTRH010448718.1:0-31030 GCA_034768845.1 Heliamphora exappendiculata | reverse complement strand
AATTAATTTTAACAAAAAAATTAAATAAATAATTATCTATTTATTTTTTCGTTTAAAAAAAATGCTATGATTATTTATTTTATAAACCCATTTTTCCTAATATACTTTCGATAATAAAATCATGCATAAAAAATAAATAAAATAAAAACCATCCACTCAATTAAATAAAATAAATAAATAATTAATTAACTAACGACAAAATAAATATTAATTAAGTCATTATGATTCGGTCCATCCGTTTAATCTTTTAATCCGACGGTCTCGAATCAAAGATTAAACGCTTAAAGTTTTTGGAACTCTAAACGAGCCATCAAAGACCCAAAACTTTTTCTCAGCCTCCGGACCACCGCCACAGCCCCGGAACACCAATGGAACGTCAGAAAAATGCTGAAAAAGAAGCCCAACCAGCCCCTTAAGTTGCCAAAAATTCAACTGTGTAGGCAGCACTGCGCCGCCTTTTTTCAGCCGCTGTTTGACCCCCTTTCCGCCACTTTTGAACCCCCAAAAATTATGGTAGGTAGAGAACATCGAGGTCTTGATCTCCAAAAACAATTGCGTCAAAATACAATGTCGAAGTGGCCCAAAAAAATATTCAAAGGGCCAAAATTTCTGTAGTGGCGAAAATAAAGCACCTCTGTTTGGCCCCTGTTTTGACCACCTTGTCGTTACCGTCGAACCGCCACTGAACCGCCATCGGATAGCCAACGAACAACCTTAATTTTAGCAAAAAAATTGCGTCGAAAAGGGTTACCAAAAGCCCCGAAAATGGCACCATTGTTCTGGCCGAACAGGCTATTGCTGCCGCTACCTTGTTCTTCTTCTTTTATTTTTGTTTCTCATTTTGCGTAATTCAATTACAGTATTGATCCAAAAAAATTAATGAAATAATAGCTTACATTGTCAAAAACCTATACCCCACGTAGGAGGCATACAGCCGATCTAATCTCGAATCAAAATCGTCAAGATAAACGATTAAAAAAAACGATATAAACCATACATATATTCATACATGCATTTAACTGGATCACAACGACATAGGCTGCAAAACAAAGGTTAGCACAACAATTTTTCATAAAAAATGCAACCACGGATATGATACCATTGTTGGAGCGGGAAAAAAAATTGAACCGACGCCGTGACCGTAAAAAACGACGTGTGTATTTTTCAAGAAAACAACAAACTACATTAATCTTAATAACATTATACCTTTATGAAACTTGTCGAAAAGCTTCAATAAATCCCGAATACGTTGAAGATGACCTTGCAAGCTTCTCACGTATGTCCCGGACGCACTACGACGATCACGGTGTGTGGGCACCGATTCCGATCGAAGACTTTTTCTTCTTTTAGGTTTCTTCTCACACTTCTCTCCATAAAGCAAAAATGATTTGCCAAAAAGGAGAGTGAGGGGGCGGCGGCTAGGTTAGAGATTAGGGTTAGGTTTAGCTTCTTATTATATATTTGCATATATTTCTTAAGATATATATGGTATATGTGTCTTTCTATCGCATAAAATAAGAAAGAGATACATATCCATCTAAAACCAAATCCCCACTCCCTGCATTAGGGTCGGCCACCTAGAGAGTAATTCTTAGGTGTGCGAAATTCCAAAACCGTCCTCTAACAATTCAATTTAATTCCTGAACGTCTTCGACGGCAAAATCGGCATTCAAATTAAATTAAATAATAACCGAAACCAATAAAAAAATTATCCGTGCGTATAATGGGCTACGTGAGGAATCACGAGAAAGTATAGGACTCAGGCTAACCGTACGAGAAAATTGGATATCCCTAACTCTATCCCCGAGTTAGATCATTTCTCGCACGAACCAGAACTTATTCCACTAAAGGTCCGTACTGCCAACACGTAGAATTAATTACATTGCCTACAATCTGGTGATGGAGACCGCAGGATTTATGTGTGAAGAAAATTTCTCTCTCCCACTTAGATTTTTAAAATATTTTTGAGGATTATAAAAAATTTGTTTAATTAAAATAAATTCAATAATCTCGAAAACCACACGATCTAAAAGATTTCAAAATATCGTTTCGTGTACACGATCCAAAAGATTTCGATTTGCCAAATCATCTTTTCGTGTTTTAATACGTAATAAATAAAATAACCGACGAATGCATAGTTTTTCCTTTAACTTTATAGCTAAGGTTGTGATTAAAGACATTCAAAATATTTTATTTTGCCGTTACACATTTTTCAAAATTAATAATTTATTAAGATTAAATATTTTTTCATTTAATTAATCCAAAAATCAGAATTAATTTTCATGTTTTTCAAAGATGTACGATTTAATAAAAAATATCTTAAACTTGATATTTTGTAAAAATAAAATATCTAAAATTTTTCCATTTAATTAAAAGAATTTTATTTTATTTTCCGTCATAAAATTTTAATTAAAATTGAATTTTTTGAATTAATTAAATTAACAGGAATATATAAAATAGATATACATCATTCACGCAGTTTAAAAAAATATAAATGCAAGATATGTATATATCCTAATTTTATGATCAAACAAAAATTCTGATGAGTTTCAGTCTCCTATTCAAAGATAAGCTATAATCTTTCAATTCTTTTTTAAATTAGCTTCTGGCATCTAAGTTGCATCAGGATTTTTTGATATGCAATGTTATATATATACAACACTCCCGAGCTTTGAACACATCTGAAAGACAGGCCAAAACAGTCTCAAACCAGCACCACCACCGCCGGCCCACTAGCGCCGCCCCTGCCACCAACTCTGTTCTTGACGCCATTTTTTATGAAAAATAACTCTCGAAAAATACTATTTTTTTTTGTAAAAACCCCAGTTCAAAAAAAGCTAAAAAAAAACTTTCGATGGCCGCGAAACAGCATCACCACCCACCATGCTGCCACCACCAATTAGGGATTTTTTCGTGCTGGTTTTGGTTCCCGTTTCTTTCTATTTTTAGCATTAATATCCAACAACATGTTGCCTTGGAGAACACCTTAAAAATAGTCCCGAAAAGAATCAAAAGTAGCCCCGAAATAGCCCAGTGCCGCAGCCGAATTCCGCCGCCTATAGCCGCCTATTTTGTCGCTATTTTTGCTCCTATTTTTTTTTTTGGACAATTTTTAAGGTATTGCTTACTTCTAGTTTACACCTAAAAACGGCTCAAAACCAGTTTCGAAAACGGCGCAAAAAACACCGAAAAATAGCCCCAAACGCCACAAAAAATTATCGCCGCCGGTGCTATTTTTTATGCCAGTTTTTTTGCTAGTTTTTTGAACTGATTTGGTGTTGTTTTTAATACATAATATCTGTAGAAAATTTACCAAAAAAATAAATTTCAAAACCCGTTGAAAAACCACCACGATTCGTGGCCCGAAACACCCAAAACCACTACCGGTGCCGCTGGTTATGCCGCCGCCTGTTATTCGTATTCTTGGATATTTAAAAACGTTCTTAAATATTCTAAATAATATTTAAAAACATATAAAAGTTTTTACATCAAAAACCTATGTCTCACAAGCTCATAATCGAACTAAAAAAACTTAAACTATCACGATCAACCCTCGTGATTAAAAATTAATTAAATCATCATTCAAACCATTCAATCAAACATGAATATAACGATGAATATAAAATCGGGATTAGAACGCCTTTAAAATAAAGTTATCATAGTTCTAAATCTACCCGGCCCCTTGATAAACCGTAAACAAAAATCAAAACGACTCTGATACCATTTGTTGGATGCAAACTATTAAGGTCATTGATATGTAAATGATATTTAAAAAAATTAAAACTGGATGGGCAATCACCAAAACAGGCTCTAGATAAAAAAATTTTAATGTCGAACGATCAAAAATAAAACATGTGCCACCACAGTTAATTCAGATGAATACCTTTTAGTCGGTTCTTCAACTATGAATTTTAATTTTTCGAGTTGATGCTGCGGTCAGACCTTCTACTGTATTCCCAATGCGATTTCCAAACATAGTGTGGGTTACATCCTTCGAGAACTGAAACTGGCAGAACCTGAACAACCATAGTCATGAAAGACAATTTATGCTTTTGGCTCTGCCATTTGCATATTTGTAGGGCTACAGTAGGGACTTGTAGAGTATTTATGACATAAACTTTTAGTGAAATCTAGATACCCATCCAGCGATTTTTGCAAATATGCAAACCTCTCAGCGATTTCTATAATTATGAAAATCTTGCAGCGGTTTATACAATTTTTATAAAATACTAAATTACAGTTCATACCATCAAAGAATTATAACTACACACTTAGCCATAATCTGAAGACCAATTTGCATTGAGCACTTGTTACAAAATGCTTAACTCATCTCCCAAAGTTAAGATTTTCGATACCCGCCAATTAAATTTAATTACTGATAATTTAATTTAATCGGCATCTTTAAAATTACTTAAGCCCTTCCGCTTAACTTATTTAACCGTTAGATAATCAAAATCACCTGTAAGGTTTTGCCCAGTCAAAACTTATAAGCTTCCTTAAGAGAGTATCACCAATCCCGAATAATTGTGACGTGAATTCTGTCAATAATTAATATTCACCATATAATTAATACCGCTATCCAACTCACTGGAACTATTAGCCCATAAAAGATCGCACACTCTAATGAATCAAAATAATGAATATTAAATATACGCAAATAATAATTATTTCAAAATTTACAATATAAGTACTCATAATAACCTTGGGATGTGAATTAATTTATATAGACATTATAAAATTAATTACCCCAATTGATCCTGTTCAATACACACAAAGTGTATTAGCAGAGCAAGTCGGAATAATAGACGACGCTATTATCTATTTTTCATAATCAAAATAGACCTACTAAAACTCTGTGCTATAGTCGTACTGATGGTTTGTCCATTTTCATCTAAACTATGAACGAAACTTATATTTTGCAAGAACCTATAATCTGGTCTTCTGTGTACAAGTCGTACTCTACATACCAGATTATATACTGTACATAATAAATGACAACCATTCATAACATTAAAGAAATGATATTGTATATATTGCTTAATAAAATTCTCATAAAATAAAAAAATAATTTTATTAAAATAAAATTAAATACGAAAATCAAAAATAAATCTATGATTTTTAGTATGTAACTCTGACAACTATTATTTACAGCTAAGTGTTAACTATCACCTAATCCCAAATCAACTACTTTGCAATGAACCTTTCAGATAAAGAAATGATCTACACTAATAATTATCTAAAATTATCCCTGAATGAGGTTTATACTGGTGATACCACAATTAATTTTGTTCGATGGAAAAGAAGGCCTTACTGCCAATACACAAAATTAATTACATCGCCTACAAACAAGTGATAGAGAAACAAAATTAATTGTTTCTTCTCCCACTTAGATTTTTAAAATATTTTTTAGAGTTATAAAAATTCCTTTAATTAAAATAAATTTATTAATTTTGAGGACCACACGATCTGAAAGAATTCAAAACATATTTTTGTGTACACGATTTCAAATATTTTAGTTTGCCAAACCATATTTTTGTGTTTTAATACGTAACAAATAAAATATCCGATGAATGCACAGTTTTTTCTTTCGCTTTTCAGCTAAGATAGTGATTAAAGACAATCAATTATTTTAGTTTTACATCACAGATTTTTCAAAACTAATAATTTATTAAGATTAAATATTTTTTCATTTAATTAACTCAAAAATTGAAATTAATTTTTACATTTTTTCAAGATATCCGATTAATAAAAAATCATCATAAACGTGTTATTTTGTAAAAAATAAAATATCTAAAGTTTTTGCATTTAATTAAAATCTTTTAATTTAAAAAAATTAATTTTATTTTTCTTTACAAAATTTTAATTGAAATCAAATTTTTTGAATTAATTAAATTAACAGGAATGTATAAAACAGATATACATCATCTATGCAATTTAAAAGAATATAAATGTATGATATGTATATATCCTGATTTTATGATAAAAAAGAAACTCTAATAAGTTTCAGCTTCCTGCAATCAGATAGGTGTCAAGTGTTTCAATCCTTTTAAACTGCTACTTATCGGCATCCAAATCCTACCAGGATTCTGCGATATGTATTCTTATAAGATATAACAATATCTTGAACCTCGTAAGACCCAAAAACAGTCGGCCAAACTGCCCGGGAGAGCCACCACTGGCACCGCCGGCGCCGCACCACTACGGCCACTTCTGGCAACTTTTGTCGCCACTCTCGAACTCTGTTTTCATCTCCATTTTTTTGAAAAATAGCTTACGAAATATGCTACTTTTCTATCAAAAACCAGATCAAACACAGCATCGAAAATAGCCATCGAAAGGCCCCGAAGGGGCTGTGCCACCGCTGCCCGTTTGAGCCTCATTCTGTTGTTGTTTCGGCTTCGATTTCTTGCTATTTTTAGCACTGATATACAGACACATGAAGCCCTGGAGAACACCCCAAAAATAGTTTCGAAAACTATCGAAAATAGCCTCGAAGGGTCGCTGCTACCGTCGCCCATGAGCGATGCCGCTACTGGCTATTTCAGCCACTGTTTTTTTAAAACCTATTTTGTTCCTATTTCATACGTAAAAATCTAGTCAAAATCTATTCAAAAAATACAGCAAAAAACCATCGAAAATGACCCCAGTTGCCGCCGCAAGTGCCACCGCCAGTGGTAGTTTTTCCAGCCAGTTTTTGCTAATTTTTTAAACCTTGTTTACTGCGGTTTTTATGTATAAAATCTGCAGAAAAGTTGCTAAAAAATTTGTTTCAAAATCGTGCAAAAACCACCGCGATCCGTGGCCCAAAAAAATCCGAAATCACCACCGGTGCCGCCGGTTATGTTGCCACCTGTTCTTCGTATTCTTAGGCATTCAAACTTGTTCTTAAATATTCTAAAAAATATTTAAAAATAAATAAAATATTTTACATCGAAAACTTATGTCTCGTAGACCCATATTCGAACTAGAAAGCCTAAATTATCACGATCAATCCTTGTGATTAAAAAACAAATTATAATCATCATTTAATCATTCAATCTAACATGAATAAAATAATAATAATAAAATCGAAATTAGAATACCTACAAAACAAAGTTAGCACAGTTCTAGATCTATCCGGCTCCTCAATTAACCATAAACAAAATTAAAAGGGCTTTGATACCAATTGCAGGAGGCAGATTATCAAGATCAATGATTTGTAAACGATTTTTCAAAAATAAAGACTGGATAGGCAATCGCCGAAACAAGCTCCAGATAAAAATATTTTGATATCGAACGATCAAAAATAAACAGTGCCACCACAATTAATTTATATGAATACCTTTTGGTCGATTCCTCAACTATGAATTTTGATTTCCCAAGTTGAAACTCCCGTCAGACCTTCTACTATATTCCCGATGCGATTTTCGAATGTAGTGTGGGTTACGATCCTTCGAGAACTGGTACCTACAGAACCTGGACAACCTTAGTCATAGAAGATAACTTATGAATTTGGTTCAGCCTACCTGCATATTTATACGGCTACAGCAGGGACCTATGGAGTAATTATAATTTAAACTTCTAGTGTAACCCAGATACCTATCCAGCGATTTTTGCAAATATGTAAACCTCTTAGTGGTTTCTATAATTATAAAAACCTTGCAGCAATTTTTGTAATTTTTATAAAACACTATATTACAGTTCATACCACTAAAGAATTGTAACTACACTCTTAACTATAATCTCAAGAACAATTTGCATTGAGTTCCTTTTATTAAATGCTTAACTCATCTCCCCACATTAAGATTCTTGATACCTGCCAATTACATTTGATTACTGATAATTTAACTTAATTAGTATCTTTAAAATTTTTTAAGTCATTCTATTTAATTTATTTGACTGTCGGATAATCAAATCTATCTGCAGGGTTTAGCCAAGTCAAAATTTATAAGTTTTCTTAAAGAGATATCGTCAAATCCCAAACAATCGAGACGTAAATTCTTTCAATAATTAATATTCAACATAAATTTAATACTGCTATCTAACTCATCGGGACTATAAACCCATAAAAGATTGTATCATCTAATGAATTAAAATAATAAATATTAAATAATTATTATTTCAAAATTAAAAGTATAAGCACTCATAATAACCTTGGGTTGTGAATTAATTTATATAGTCAATATAAAATTAATTATCCCAATGTAGACTTATTCAATACATACAAAATGTACTAGCAGAGCAAGTCGAAAAAATAGACGACGCTATTATCTATTCCCTATAATCAAGATAGCCCTACTAAAATTTTATACTATAATCGTACCGATGATTTGTCTATTTTTATCTAAATTATTATCAAAAATTTATATTCTAGAAGAACCTATAATCTAGACTTTTGTGTACAAATCGTACTCTACACACTAGATTAAATACTATACAGAATAAATGACAACCATTCATAACATTAAAGAAATGATATTGCATACATTACTCATTAAGATTCTCATAAAATAAAAAAAGTAATTTTATTAAAATAAAATTAAATACTAAAACTAAAATAAAATCTAAGATTTTTAGAATGCAACCTGACACAGCCCAAGCCTGCATACCCCTTGAGCGGGCTTTGGCCTACTTCCTTGAGCTCGCGGGCTAGCCCGGTCCGAGGCTCGGCTCTTTTGGCCAGCCCTTTTTGCCCAAATATTAATATATAATAATATAAATATATATTTAATAAGTAAATTATAAACTATAAAATAATATTAAGTAAACTTTAAGCTAATATAGTAAAATATAAACTTATAAACTAATAAAATTATAAAGTATAAAGTATAAACTTATATAATAAACTAATAAACTAATGTTAGACTATAAACTTATAAACTAAATAACTAAAAAACTAATAAAGTTATAAATTTATAGAAAAAAAACTATGAATTTATAATAAAATAATTAACTAATAAATAAACTTATAATAAAATATAAAGTATAAATTTATTAATTTATAGTTTTATACAACAAGTTAACAACTTAAAAAATTAAAAAAAAATTAAAATCTCACAAAAGGCCCGCAAAATCCCTGCCCGTGGCCTGGTTCCGTGGCCCAAGCCCGAGTACTAAGCCCGAGTCCTATGCCCCCTGAGCCTGGGTGGACCCCTCTCCCAAAAAGCTTGACTCGGGGCCCGCAAAAATCACACAAAATCTTGGCCCGTGGCCCGGTTCCGTGGCCTAAGCCCGAGTCCTATACCCCATGAGCCTGGGTCGACCCCTCTCCCAAAAAGCTAGACTCGGGGCCTGCAAAAATCCCACAAAATCTTGGCCCGTGGCCCGGTTCTGTGGCCTAAGCCCGAGTCCTATACCCCATGAGCCTGGGTCGACCCCTCTCCCAAAAAGCTCGACTCGGCCCGGCTCGAACTTTTGGCAAGAGCCTGCTAGGCTAGGACTGGGCTTAGCCTACCCGAGCCACGACCGAACCGGACCAAAATTACACCTATGATCAAAATCAACAAACATCTCATGACATTGATTAACCTTCTCTATTCTATTTCTAATAGCATCGTAATTTTTCTTCCATAAAAATATTTAATAAATAGTGTGCATAAGCTCCATCCAATGTTAGATAGTTTCAAAGGAGAAAAGAATAATTCGAACATTTAATAGACTAATACAAGTTAAGGAATTTAAATTAAAAGATTTACTAACTTCTTGTGCTTAAAAATTGTAATGCAAATAAGACTAATTTGAAAATACGTATTTGTCCAATTTTTTTATAAGTTGAGCATAAGATTGGTTTGAACTTACTAGTCTCACACACTCCTAATTATTAGTATTCCTTGTCATCTTATTACTCTTTTCAATTAATTCTTCAGTGTGTTTGAACTAAAATAAATAAAATAGATATAATATACAAAAATAAATAAGTAACTATGTGTTTGTATTTTAGAGCTTAAAATGTATATAAAGTTAACGAAAATGGCACGTTCGGGGGGCAAAAATTAAAAATAGCAACTGAACAACTTGAGAAATTGCACGTGTTTGAGGCAATACTGCCAAGATCATTGTTTTTGTAAAACGATTTTCGGTAAAAAATTAACTGGACGGACAAATGCCGAAATGGGCTCCAGATAAAATTTTGATGTCAAACGATCAAAAATAAACCCATGCAACCAAAGTTAATTTAGATGAATATCTCTTGTAGATCTAATCTTTAACTACGATTTGATTACGAGTTGAAACTCCAGTCAGATCTTCTACTATATTTCCTTATGCGATCCTCGAATGTAGTATGGGCTACGATCCTTCGAGAACTTATACCGACAGAACCCCGATATATTTAAGTCTTTGAAAGACAAAAATAATATCTCAATGATAATAATATATGAACTATCAATCTCAAACTGGTTCAGCCTACCCACGTATATATAGGGCTACAACAGGGACCTGGGGAGTAATTGTGAGTAAGACTTTCAGTGGAACACAAGCACCTACCAGCGGTTTCTGTAAATAAAAAAAGATGCATAGCGGTATCTGCAATTATAGAAAATTAGCAGCGATTTCTGCAATTTTCATAAAATACTGAATTACAGTTCACACCACTAAAGAACTGTAATTGCACTCTGACCCATAATCTCAAGACCTTCTTACATTGAGCTCATGTTATTAAATGTTTATCATTTCTCCCCACGTTAAGATTCCCGATACCCACCAATTAAATTTAATTATTGACAATTTAATTTAATCGGCATCTTGATTATTCCTTAAGCCCTTCTACTTAACTTATTTGACCATTAGATAATTAAATCCACCTGCAGGATTTTGCCCGGTCAAAACTTATAAGCATCCTTAAGGGGGTATCGTCAATCCCTATCTATCGGGACGTGGATTCCGTCAATAATTAATATTTTTCATATAAATAATACTACTATCCAACTCACCGAGAATATAGACCCATATAAAATCGCACCCTCTAATGAATCAAAATAAGGAATATTAAATATGCGCAAATCAATGATTATTTCAGGATTAAGAGGATAAGCACTATTCATAATAACCTTGGAGAGTGAATTAATTTACATTGTCAGTCAATACTAAATTAATTATCCCAAATGTCCCGTTCAATACACACAAAATGTACTGGTACAGAGAGTCAGAACAATAGACGACGCTATTATCTGTTTCTCGTAATCAAGACAGGCCTACTAAAACTCTATGCCACAGTTGTACCGATGGTATGTCCATTTCCATCTAAACTGTGAACATAAAATTTATATTCTGCAAGAACCTAAAATCTGGTCTTCTGTGTGTAAGTCGTACTCTACGCACCAGATTAAATACTGTATAGAAAATTGGACATTCATGCATATCAAAGAAATGATACACATACATTGCCCATAAAGATTCTCATAAAATAAAATTTTAATTTTATTAAAATAAAATTAAATAATAAAAATATGATTTTCAGCATACCAACCCTAACAATCTCCCACTTATACTTAAAACCATGCTGCCATACATCTGACTCACATGCCCTCTACATGACTATCAAAAATCTTAGTCGGTAAGTTCTTTGTAAAAGGATCTGCAAGGTTGTCTCATGATACAATCTTAGTCACAGCGATATCACCTCTCTATATAATTTCTCGTATCAGGTGATACTTACGCTTAATGTGCTTTTCTTTCTTATGGACCCTTGGCTCCTTCAAGTTTGTAACCACTCCGCTATCGTCACAGTAAAGTGTAATAGCCGACTGAACAGATAGTACCACCTCTAGATCCATTAGAAAGTTCTTAAGCCAAACGGCCTCCTTGGCTGCTTCAAAAGCGACCACGTACTCGGCCTCCATGGTGGAATCAGCAATATAGGACTGCTTGATACTCCTCCAACTTATAGCTCCACCTCCTAAGGTAAACATATATCATGAGGTAGACTTACGGGAATCCCTGTCAGACTGAAAATTTGAGTCTGTGTACCCCAAATGTACTAAATTGTCTGCCTGGTAAATCAACATATAATCCTTAGTCATTTTCAGGTGCTTGATATATTCTTTACCGCAGTCCAATTCTTCTGCCCTGGGTTAGACTGATATATGCTAACCATGCCAACGGCAAAGCAGATGTCGGGTCTAGCGCAAAGCATAGCATACATGAGGCCTCCTACTGCCGAAGCATAAGGAACCGCCTTCATCTTCTCTATCTCATCAAGTGTCTTAGGACACTAATCCTTGGATAGAGTGATTCCATGCCTGAAGAGGAGAAATTCTTTCTTGAAATCCTACATGCTAAAATGAGTAAGGATATCATCAATATTCTTTTCTTGTGATAAGCCAAATATCTTTTATTTTCGATCTCGCACAAGCTTGATTCCAAGGATGTGACTAGCTTCTCCCAAGTCCTTCATATCGAACTGCCCAGATAACCATACTTTAACCATAGATAATGCCCCCACATCATTTTCAATGAGCAAAATATTATCTACATAAAGTACTAGAAAGATCACCACGCTTCCGTCACACTTCTTGTACACACAGGACTCATCCGGACTTTGATCAAAACTATAAGACTTTATAGCTTGATTTAACCAAGTGTTCCAAGACCTCGATGCCTGCTTAAGTCCATAAATAGATCTCTTATGCTTACACAACATGTGTTCCTGGCCCTTTGCAATGAATCCTTCTGGCTGTATCATATAGATACACTCGTCAAGACTTTCGTTAAGAAAAGTTATCTTGATGTCCAATTTCCAGATTTAGTAATCGAAATGTGCGGCAATGGATAAGAGAATTCGGATAGACTTAAGCATGGCTACCGGCAAAAAGGTTTCCTCATAATCAATCCCTTCTTTCTGAGTGAACCCTTTAGCAACAAGCCTAGCTTTGAAGGTTTCAACCTTCTCGTCTGCTCCTCTCTTTTTCTTGTAGATCCACTTGCATTCAATAGATTTTATCCCTTCAGGTGGTTCTACAAGTTTCTAGACCTGATTGGAATACGTAGATTCCATCTCTGAATATATAGCACATTACCAAAGATCTACATCTTTATCTTGTAGTGCTTCATTGTAGTTACATGGCTCAGTATCTAATTCTGCCGGGATCTTGTCAAAAGACTCTCCCAAGAACATATACCGGTCAGGTTGATGAACAATTCTCCCACTATGACGAGGCACTACCTGTGTCTGTGTACTAGCAGTAACAGGCTGTGCATAATCTGAACCCTGTGCATCAGCACCCTATTCTTGATTTGCACCTGTCCCGATAATTCTCCCACTACGATGAGGTAATGGAATATCAGTGGCTTGTG
This sequence comes from Heliamphora exappendiculata, assembly GCA_034768845.1. NCBI lineage: Eukaryota > Viridiplantae > Streptophyta > Magnoliopsida > Ericales > Sarraceniaceae > Heliamphora > Heliamphora exappendiculata. The sequence continues at coordinate 17,758 of JAOTRH010448718.1, read as the reverse complement.
GTTCCTCTTCCGTTCTACTAGCATTTTCTCTCAGTTCTTCCAGAATAATTTTGCTATTTGGCCTGTGGTTCATAATATAATTCTCTTCCAAGAATCAACCATTGGTGCTAACAATGACCTTTTGATCCTTAGAATTATAAAATAGACCACCTTTCGTTCCACTGGGATACCCCACAAAGAAGCAGACTTCTGTCCTCGATTCCAACTTACCTGCGTTCCTTTTTAGCACATCTGCTAGACACCCCCAAATTCGAAAGTGTTTCAGACTAGGCTTACGCCAGGTTCACAATTCTGTGGGAGTAGAAGGTATTGACTTAGAAGGTACCAAGTTCAGAATGTAAGCCGCTGTCTCTACAGCGAGTCCCCAAAATGAATCTAGTAAACCTGAATAACTCATCATTGACCTTACCATTTTCATAAGAGCCCTATTCTTTCTTTCTGCTACACCAATTTGCTGAGGAGTACCAGGTGCTGTCAACTGGGATGTAATCCCCTCTGATGACAGGTAGTTCTTAAACTCTCCAAAGAGGTGTTTCCCACAACGGTCGGATCGTAGTGATTTGATACTTTTACCCAGATGCTTCTTCGCCTCCGCCTTGAATTCTTTGAATTTCTCAAAGCATTCAGACTTACAGTGCATCAGGTAAATATATCCATACCTTGAGTAGTCATCAATGAAACTGACAAAGTACTCAAAGTCACCTCTAACCCGGATTGTCATAGGACCACACACATTAGAATGAACCAGCTCCAACGGTTCTTTAGCTCTATACCCTTTGGTCGAAAATGGCCTCTTGGTCATCTTACCCTCTAAGCAAGATTCACATACTAAAAGTGCATTCACTTCTAATGAACTCAAAGGTCCATCTGCTACCAGTCTATTTATTCTTTTTAGATTAATATGACCCAAGCGTAAGTGCCAAAAAAACGTTTGGTTCGTTAAAAAAGAAAACTTTCTCTTATATGGTAAATTAGATGTGTTATTCATTTCAGTTAGTTGCAGTGTAGGAGAAATTAGAATAATAATATAAAGATTATCCACCAATGTACCAGAACAAATAACCCGTTTATTATCCTTAAAAACCACAGAGTTCTTAAAATAAACAAAATATCTGTCTTTAGCCAATCTAGAAACGGAAACTAAGTTCCTTCTAATGGCAGGTACATAAAGACAATCTCTCAATATTAAAATCCGATCTCTACCAAAACTAATAGTGACACTCCTACTATAACTGCTATTGCATTTGTATTATTGCTCATGTGTAGGTAAATCTCTCCATCACTAAGTTGTCGAGTTTTCTGGATCTCCTGCAATGAATTACAGACATGATTAGTGGCTCCCGTATCTATACACCAGGTACCTGTAGATAACACTGCTAAACATATTTCCACAACCAGTGAACAAAAATTACCATATTTGTTATGCCTTCTGAGAAATACTAGACATAGCTTTTTTCAGTGCCGGGTCTGGTTGCATTGAAAACATATACTTTTTGGCTTTTTCACACCAATCTGTGGCCTACTAACTACCCTGGAAAATGTGTCTCCTTGTTTCTGAATATTTTTTTTCTTCATGCCTTTCGGTCTCGAGGAAGAACCTTTTTCTGAAATAGACACATTTTCTGGTATTAAAGGAATACCATTTGTAATTAAAGCTATATCCAAGTTACATTTCCAGTCAACATAATTTGATCCCGTTAGTTTGTTTTCTTTGAGTATTAAAGCGAGTGGGTTGAAATCTATTTTAATCCTGAGAATCACATAATTAAAAAAAAATCGTTAATTATGATGAGCAAAACTGTAAATTCATTTTAATTTGGTTCTCTCTACCATTTTAAATTTAATTCGCCAGCAGCCTGGTTACCTGAGAATAGCATTCCACGATGGGTGGACGTCTACTATTCTTCATCAGACTAGACAAGCCAATTCCTTTTAATTTTACTATCGAGGCAACAGTTCATGCCAAGTAAAATTAAATAGCTGACATAGTTTCAGTCCAGTACATAATAACAGTGACTCGGAAGGAGAGAATACTATTATATACAGTTAAGTGTTAACCATCACCTAATCCCAAATTAATCACTTCGCAATGAACCATTCAGATGGAGAAGTGATCCAAACTAACAATTATCCAGAATTATTCTAAATGAGGTTTATACTGGTGATGCCGCAATTAATCTGTCCAATGGGGAGGAAGGCATTACTGCCAACACGCAGGGTTTAATTGCATCGCCTACAAACGGGTGATAGAGACCGTAGAATTTATCTGTGAATAAATTTTCTCTCCTACTTAGATTTTTAAAACATTTTTTAGGGTTATAAAAATCCATTTAATTAAAATAATTTTTTTAATTTCAAAAGCCACACGATCTGAAAGAATCAAACATCTTTTCATGTACACGATTCTAAAGATCTTGGTTTATCAAACCATCTTTCAAAAGTCACACGATCTGAAAGAATTAAGCATCTTTCTGTGTATATGATTCTAAAAATTCTTATTTATCAATCCATCTTTTCGTATTTAAATGCGTAGCAAATAAAATTTAATAAATGCACAGTTTTTCTTCCAGCTTTTCAGCTAAGGTAGTGATTAAAGGCATTTTTCGAAAAATAATAATTTATTTTGATTAAATATTTTTTATTTAATTAATTTAAAATCCAAAATTAATTTTCACGTTTTTTCAAGATATCTGATTTTTAAAAAAATCATTTTAAACGTGATATTTTGTAAAAAAATAAAATATCTAAAGCTTTTTTATTTAGTTAAAATTAATTAATTAAAACAAACAAACTTAATTTTATTTTTTATTACAAAATATTTTAATTAAAATTAAATATTTGAATTAATTAAATTAATATGATAAATAAAACCAATAAATATCATCAACGTAATTAAAATAAATTAAATGTAAGATAAATAAAATATCTAGATTTTATGATCGAATTAAAATTCTGAAGAATTTCAGTCTTTTATTCTTAAAATGATAAGCTGTAAGAATCTTTTTTTAAATAAAATTCTTGTGTTTGGATAAACACCAATTCACTGCGCTGCTGGATACTGAATTGTCTCCCGAATAGCTTTCTAATCTAAGCCAAACAGTGAAGCACTTGTTGATTATCCCAAACCATGTGATCACCACTTGGACACTTGTTGATTATCCCAAACCATGTGGTGATCACTTGTTGATTATCCCAAACCATGTGATCACCACTAGGAATCCGGCTGTGGAGTGTTTTAAAAAAATAAAACACCGAAAACAGTGTTTTGAAGCACAACTCCCAAGCATCCAAAAAATCCCAACCAATCAAAAAAAATCCACTTTGCCGAAAATTGCTCCAATAGTTTCCGAAATTGCCTGGGATTGCTGCGGTTTGGAATTCTTTTGCTTATAAATCAGGCTTCTGTGATTGGAGAGACCTGCTGCTTGGGAATCACTTTCACCGAAATAGTAGCCAGTGTTTGGGAATTCGGCGCCCACTGTTGCGCTGGGATTAAAACCACTGTTGCATTTTTTTTTTAAAAAAAACTTGCTGTATCACACATCCATCCAAGAGTGCGCTTCCCAAACAGATTGGAATATGCACCTGCACCATTTGTGATTGCTCAGAAACCGCTCCTGCTTGGGCGCTAAATAGGCTGCTGAAGCCTGCTGCTGCGCTGGGGAATTGCGCCATGTTTGGCGCTGCCGTTTTGCACCTACTGCGGCGCTTGGCTGCTCCGGTGGTTCTTCCTTCTTTTTTTTTTTAATTTTAACCAGAAAAAAAAATTCTGGAGAAGAAAAAAAAATATTGCAAAGCAATAAAAAAAAATTATTCGCCGGTTGCCGCCACCAACCACCGCCGATTCTTTTAAACCTGTTCTTATTTTTTCTTTCTAATAAACTAGATAAAAAAAAGAAATTTAAAGAACATGCAAAATTTTACATCAAAACCTATGTCCCGTAGGCTCACATTCGATCTAAAATTTTTTTTATCTATCACGGTTAACCCCCGTGATTAAAAATAATAATTAAATCATTATCCACGCATTCAATCAAACATGAAAATGATAGATGCTCGTAAAATCGAGATTAAAACGCCTGCAAAATAAAGTTAGCACAGTTTTAAATCTACCTGACCCCGATAAATCGTAAATAAAAAATAAAACGGCTCTGCTACCAATTTTGTTGGAGGCAATACTGCCAAGATCATTGTTTTCGTAAAATAATTTTTTATAATAAAAAAATTAACTGAACGGGCAAACACCGAAACGAACTCCAGATAAAATTTTAACGTCAAACGATCAAAAATAAACCCGTGCAACCAAAGTTAATTTAGATGAATACCTCTTGTAGATCTAATCTTGAACTACGATTTGATTACTAGTTGAAACTCCAGTCAGATCTTCTACTGTATTTTCTTACGCGATCCTCGAACGTAGTGTGGGCTACGATCCTCCGACAACTTGTACCGAAATTTTTTTGATATATTTAAGTCTTTGAAAGACAAAAATAATATCTTAATAATAATGATATATGAACTATCAATCTCAAAGGTTCAGCCTACCCGCGTATATATAGGGTTACAGTAGGGACCTGGGAATTAATTATACGTAAGACTTCCAGTGGAACACCAAAACCTAGTAGCGGTTTCTGTAAATAAAGAAAGACTCATAGCGGTATCTGTAATTATTAAAAACCAGCAGCGATTTCTGTAATTTTTATAAAACACTGAATTACAGTTCACACCACTAAAGGCCTGTAATTGCACTCTGACCCATAATCTCATGATTTTCTTGCATTGAGCTCCTGTTATTAAATGCTTACCATTTCTGCCGACGTTAAGATTCTCGATACCGGCCAATTAAATTTAATTACTGACAATTTAATTTAATCGGTATATTGATTAGTCCTTAAACTCTTCTGCTTAACTTATTTGACCGCCGGATAATTAAATCCACCTGCAGGGTTTGGCCCGATCAAAATTTATAACCATCCTTAAGGGGGTATCGTCAATCCAAATCTATCGGGACGTGGATTTCGTCAATAATTAATATTTTTCATATAAATAATACTACTATCCAACTCACCGGGAATATAGACCCATTTAAGATCACACCCTCTAATGAATCAAAACAACGAATATTAAATATATGCAAATCAATTATTATTTCAGGATTAAGAGGATAAGCACTATTCATAATAACCTTGCGTGTGAATTAATTTACATAGTCAGTAGTCAGTACTAAATTAATTATCCCAAATGTCCCGTTCAATACACACAAAGTATACTGGCACAAAGAGTCGAAATAATAGACGACGCTATTATCTGTTTCCCGTAACCATGATAAAACTACTAAAACTCTGTGACACAGTCGTACCAATGGTATGTCCATTTCCATCTAAGATATGAACATAAAACTTATATTCTGCAAGAATCTAAAATCTAGTTTTCTGTGTGTAAGTCATACTCTACGCACCAGATTAAATGATGTATGGAATATTAAGCATCCATGCATATCAAAGAAATGATACACATACACTGCTCAAAAATATTCTCATAAATTAGAAAATTAATTTTATTAAAATAAAATTAAATACTAAAAATATGATTTTCAGTATACCAATCCTAACAGCACGAGCACCTCCCCTTGTCACAGCAAACTTGTACAAACCGACGGCACTCCAATTCGACGCTTGTGTAGAGTTTTAGAGCTTAAAATGTACACAAAGTTAACGAAAATGGCCCGTTCGGGGGACAAAAACTAAAAACAACCACTGAATGACTTGGAAAATTGCACGAGCACCTCCCTCTTGTCTAAACAAACTTGTACAAATTGACAACACTCCAATCCGACACCCAAGTAGAGAGTCTTAGAGTTTGAAATGTGAAAAAGTTTAAAAAATGGTTCGTTCGGGGGCAAAACTAAAAACAACCACTGAACAACTTGAAAAATTGCACGAGCACCTTTCTCTTGTCTAAACAAACTTGTACAAACCGACGGCACTCCAATCTGACACCGGAGTAGAGTTTTAGAGCTTAAAATGTACATAAAGTTAAAAAAAATGGCCCGTTTGGGGGGTAAAAACTAAAAATAGCTACTGAACGGCTTGAAAATTTGCACGAGCACCTCCCTCTTGTCACAAAAAACTTGTACAAATTGACGGCACCCCAATCCGACACCCGAGTAGTCTTAGAGTTTAAAATGTAAAACAGTTAACAAAAACGGCCCGTTCGGGGGCAAAAACTAAAAACAGCCGCTGAACCGCTTGAGGAATTGCACGAGCACCTCCATATTGTCTAAACAAACTTGTACAAACCGACATCACTCCAATCTTACACTCGTGTAGAGTTTTAGAGCTTAAATGTACATAAAGTTAACGAAAATGGCCTGTTCTGGGGGCAAAAACTAAAAACAGCCACTAAACGACTTGAGGAATTACACGAGCACCTCCCTCTTGTCACAACAAACTTGTACAAACCGATGGCACTTCAATCCGACACTCGTGTAGAGTTTTAGAGTTTAAAATGTGAAAAAGTTAACGAAAACGACCCGTTCGGAGGGCAAAAACTAAAAACAGCCACTGAATGGCTTAAAATCTTCTATTTTCAAACCCATGTTGAGAATGATAAAATTTTCTTGGATGAACGTATTTATGATGCGTATGTAATGAAATTCATGTATGGTTTAATATTGTATAATTTGATTCTCTATGAGATTAGTGTAATTATTATAAAACTGAGACGAATAGTTAGTAAGTAATTTTAATTTCTATTGGATTTTGAGATTCAGATTGTGCCTGATTATATTATATTGTTTACGTTTAACAGGTCATTTGATAATTTGGGATTATTCGAAAAATAGAGGAAACTCTGTCGAATTTTTTTGGATTTTACACTTAGAATATTTTTTAAAAATTGGGGATGCAACGATTTTTAAAATAAGTTGAGTTCAGGAGTTCCTTTAGAGGATTGATGAGATATACTCTCTTTAAAAAAAAGATGAGAGATACTCTCACTTGCTAATAGTTTAATATTCTAATTAATGCAGCCTAAGAATTCAGCACAGCTTGGAGGAAGATTTATGAGATGATAGGGATGACTCTATCCGACGAGTGGGAAACACCTGCTGCTGAGTATCATCAACCGTTTACAAAACCTGTCTATTAAAGTTTAATTTTAATGAGTAAAGAATTTTAATTTTTTTGGTACTTCTGTCTATTGAAGTTTTATTTAATAAGCGTACTAAGAGTGCATTAAGGTGGTGGTTTATGTAATTTAATTTTTTTCAGAATATTTATGATTTTAGAATGAATGGTACTTTTTTTTATTAATTCTTTGTATACACATAGGTTACGTGTTTACTTTATGAATTGTCAATAGTTTGCTTTAGAAGGACTTTTGTGATGCAATAATTAAAAGTATTACGTATCATTTTGAATATATATAAATTATTGATTATAAATTTATTTGTATATAAATCACAGGTTTAGTTCATGAATTAATAATTATTTCTATTAGTTAGTGCTTTTTTTAATGGAGTTATGAATAATAATATTAATATTAATAATAATTATCGTTGTCAATTTTTTTCCGACCAAAATATTATATTATGGAAAATAACTTTTGGCGACTAAATAATTGGGTTTGTCGGCGAAAGGCATTTGAAAATCTTAAAAAAATTTACCGACGACACTATTTTGGTCGCCAAAACACCTTTGCCAACCAAATGGGCTTGTCGGCGAAAGGTATTCAAAAAATTTAAAAGTTTTTGCCGACGGCATTATTTAGTCGCCAATAACACCTTTTGACGACCTAATGGTTTGGTCGGCAAAGGTCCCTGCACTTTGCCGACTGAAGAATTGGTCGCCAATGCCTCTTCTTTACCGACCAAATTGTTTTAGTGAGTAATCATATTCGTCGACAAAAAGTAGAGTACAGTATTGGTCGAAAAATTCTAAGATCTTTGGCGACAACCATGATTTTGGTCGGCGAAGGTTTTTGCCGACAGTCCTTTGCCGACAACAATGGCGACCAAAAACTTTGGTCGGAAAAGGTTTTTGGTGACCAAAAATAGCTTTTGCCGACGAAAAATTTGGTCGGCAAAAGTGTATTTTCTTGTAGTGTACTAATGGGCAATAAAGTAGGAATAAAATTAGTCTTCAAGGGTAAAGGTACAAACAAATCCTTATTACAAAAAAATATCCCTAAAAAAATTAAGCAACGAAAACTATAGGGAGAGAGAGATAGAGAGTAGATATTCTCTTGAGTAACTTCATATAATAATCAAACTTATCTAGAAGCTATGGATGAAATATGGGGGGAAAAAAACCAAAAAAGAAAAACAATACAAAAAGGAGAATTTGTACATCATAATTATTTCTTTCAAACATATTCACCCCAAGTAATTTATAGCAACTCATTTCAAAACCAATTCAACTATTTTACAATTAAAGCAATGGAAATTTTGGTCATGAAAACATAGATCACGACATAATTTATCAAAGAGATAGCTAAATGGAAACATGCTAGAATTTCCAAATGTGAACATTTGAAAGGGGCACACTTGTTCTCTATAAACTAATAATACTACGAAAGATGTAAAACTAATAACTTCACCTAAGACAAATTCGGTGCTGCAAATTTGTTCTTTTTATCCAAATGTAAAAACAAATTAATTCTACCAAGGTAACCAAATGACTAATCCACTAATCATCCTAGTAAGTATTTCTTTAGACTATTATCTTTTCCATTATTTGGTTTTAAGAGACAAAACCAATATATAGATCATTCTTTTTTTTCCCCTATTCCAGATGAAAAAATAATAATAATTTGATTCGAATATTCTAACAACAGATTATTCCTTATTAGAATCAATCATGAGAGTATTATCATTTTTTCCCCACTAAAAATAAATGACAACTTAATAGTAAATGATAATAAATTAGTCCAATAAAAGTTCAATCCATATATGTTTAATCAAGCCAACGACTATATTTGTCTACTACCGGTGAATGAAATCCTTTCACTAAACCAAATGTCACAAATGGTGAATGAAATCCTTGCAATAAATATACCACTTGCAAAAACAACATTTTAAATTCCAATATTAAACCAAATTCAATTTTCACAATGAAGAGCAAAAAACTAAAACAAATTTAGTTTTCAATTTTCCTACACATATATCATTATAAGAATAATTAGAATACAAAAAAAGTATAACAATTCAAGAATCATTAGAAAAAAATATTCAAGAATCATGAAACAACAAATAATTCAAACAAAACTGCGTTGCATATATTTACACATGAAAGGATAGTCAAGTTTTGCACTGGATGTTCTCATGAATAATTAGTTTATGTGCATTAAAACCATAGAAATAACTTCATTCAGGGGAAAAATTAGTCTTAGGACCAGCTAAATGATTATTAAGTTCTATTTTCCTTGTATCTTGAACCCAACTTCTATAATGAATTAGAAACATTGCAGAACAGAGAAGGAAAGTTTATAAGATTGATGACCACATCTCCAACTTTTCCTGTGTTGACGTGTGGCATAAACTCAACACCTGATGCCCCTGCAAAATGATATCATATCTGAAATTCAAAATTACTAATAGTACTTTCAACGCAGCTGCAACATTAACACATTGTTTATAAGAACAAACTTACATGCAATTAGCTGACAAAGAAAATGAGAAAATTCTTAAAGCAATTGGGAAAATAACTTCTTCAAATTCTAAAAGCAATTAGCTGACAAAGTAAAATGAGAAAAATATCAGAACCAAGGTTGAATATGAATTCCTGTTTCCGCATCAAAGGAAAACTGTTCACACAGCTGAAAAATTAAGCAACAACCCCAAAATAAGCTTCCCTTCCCAAGCCACAAAAAGAGAGGATAAATCCCTGTTTCTGTGATGAACAAAAAAAGAGAGGACAAAGCGAGTGAGAGAGGAAAGCCTAACATACATCCGAAAGCAAGTGATAAATCCCAAATTCCAATTTTTTGCTACTGTGCTAAATTGTTTTGCTGATGTGCTAAAAAATGGGACCCCAAATCCATTTCTCTGGTGTACAAATACTTAGGCTGTGAAAATGCGATGAATTGAAAGGAAAAAATGACAAATATGAAAGTTGATACCGAAGACAAGCAAGGATGTAGATCCATTGCTTCGAATTATTTGAGCCACCTTCAGGAGCTCAGATCCAGAAATGGAGGAAGAAAAAACTCAGGAACTTCACGAACCTACACAACGGAGAGAGAAAGAGGGCCTAAAATGGTGGTCATAGACTCGTAGGATGTGGATGTGAGACGATACAGAGAAGGGGGAAAGCCTTTTCCACTGTTGATTCAAGAGGAGTAAACCACGTGACCTAGGCGATGGAGCAGAGAAGGGTGGTGGTGAGAAGTAGGGCGATGTAGAGAGAGATTGAAGAGTGAGATGGAGAGAGAAGTCATGGTGGGAGCGCCAACGTTGTTAGAGAGACTTGAGGACGGAGGGTTGTGTGAGAGAAGATGGAGAGGGATGAGAGGCATCGTTCAGATCTAAGAAGGATGAGAGAGGCACACGGACCAAGCAGCTCACCATTGGATTAAGGGTAAGAGTGCCAACCGTAGCCATTAGTTCATAATAGATAGATGTCCCATTCAACTTAGATAACTTGTTATATAGATGGAAGCATAAAGAAAATTTTGGTAAGGCACTAACCTACATAAATTGAAATTGTAATTTTTTTTAATAGTAAAACAAGAAGTAGATTGATTTCAAGCATGAGAACAATTACAAGAAAACAATCAAAGAAAAGAAAAGGTTCATTTTAGATGAACTGACCCAAAGGAGATCAGTCCAAGCCAAATGCACCCACAAGTTTGGTAAGAAGCCAAACTGGAGAGCACGACCCAAGCAAAAACAAAACCAGCAAAAACACACTCCTAAACCTGACTTCCACTAACCAAGGCCAAGAAACACTAGGACATATCAAAGACTTGACCTAGGACAGATTAAAACATGGACTCCCAATCTCTTAACACTTCTTCCTTTTGCTAAGGAGTCTAAGGGCCCTGGCCTCCGAAAGCTGATAAATGATCTGGTAGACTGTTATATCCTTCAGGCCAAGCTTAGACTTAGCCATGTTCTTAATTTAATTAGGTCTAATAAACCTTCCCAATCGAATTGAGCCTTATTGAACTGCACTTTATTTGTTTCAAGTCAAATCGACCAAATGGTTGCAATGAAGCTGGTTCTCCACAGATGACCCTCTAGATTCTTGGGAGAGTTACCTACCCACCACCCGAAGAGGCTTCTTAGAGTTGAGTGTGAAACCCATTAGAGGCCCTACCATTGTATAACACCGCACTAAGATTTCTAAGCAGAGAAGCAAGTGACCAGAAGATGATCCACATAATCTATCTCCTTTCCACAAAGGACACAATTCAAGCATGTTGCCGTTGGGAACACCTTACATTTTTCTAGCACCTCTTTTGTTGCAACTCTACCTAGGAGGGCTTTCCAACAAAAGAGGATACATTTTGGTGGGACATGTAGACTTCAAAGTGCTCCAACATCTTTCAAAATCATATAATTATCTTCAGCATATGGGGAAGTAAAAGATTTAATGGAATAGCAACCTGATTTATGTCACGCCCCAACTACCAGGGTTACGCGAAAGCCCACCAAAAACCGTTTATGAAAATAAGATTTACAGTTGAAAAGCCATCAACTCAAAAATATTACAGTATTTGGATAAAGATTCCCAAGTTTATCTCTCATAAATAGAAATCATGCAAACTCATACATGAATAAATATATCGCTGAAAGGCATACAAAATCAACCTTCTGAAACAGGCTTCACGTGTATAAATACATGTCCAAAACAGGAAAACTATAGCAAGCTCTCCATCACCACAAGCCTTAAGGTCAACTCCATGTGTTCACCTGAAAATGGTTTTACAGCAAAATCTCACACCGTGAGCTGAAGCCCAATAGGAAAAGACAATAAAGCTGTAAAGCAGGCTATGCAATCATATAGGGTGGGAGCTAAACTCAACCACCAAACCCAAAATGGTTTTTCAAAAACCCAAAGTTTTTCCATCAAACTACACAAGTCTCCCAAAACGATTTTATTTCATAAAACCCATGTTTTCATCCTTCAAACCAGGTATTGCAACAAATGTAAATAATCAACCATAGTTAAGGAAAAATAGTAATCCAAAACATTGATCCCTTACAGAATATACCAACGCGAAAAAGATGAATATGATCCTATGTACCGACTCTATCACCAGGGGACAGAAGTAGCAACTATAGACTCCTATCCATTATCTTAGCCCTGAACCACTTAAGACATGCTAGATAATGACAAGTTCTATACGAAGCACCATAATGAACCACTCAATTTACGGGTACGACCCTGAGGGAGCTGAGCACCCATCCACCTCAATTTATGGGGACAAACCCGAAGGACCTGAGTACCTACTCTGCGCACGTTTTCAGACTTACACCGAGGGTAACTCGTGCCAAGTACACGTCATCCCGGTACATCTAGATAATCATCCAAAAACCGAATCGTAGCTCACCTACAAAAATATTTCACAAATATACATTATACATGTATATACATATCCATCCATCAACATGGAGATCAACAAAACCTTTTCAAAGAGTTTTTCATAAAACAGTTATACAACACATGTATAAACATGAGATCCAATCCATGAACCATGGAGATCAAATAAAATATTTTCAAAATGTTTTTTTCCGTTTTCAACAAAACGTTCAAAATCCAAGACTCAACCCCGAGGGTTAGCTCCAAACCTCCAAAACACAAAGTGTTGAGATTTTTTACAAAACTGCCATTTTCCACCGTTTTCAAGAACACCATTTGAAAACCTAACATCCACAAGTTCAATATCCTGCAATAAATCAAGAAAAGCGTAAAATATGCTTTTTATCCGAAACAAAGTTTAAACACAACACATGATATATAAGCATTTTAACCGAAAAAAAAAGCATACAACTGAATATAGCGTAACTGGCCAACCGTCACTATCACGTCCCGACACCCGGGTCACATGAAACACCCACAAACAAACTCCCAAGGAACATGAGACTTGATCAAAAGGGCTCACAAGGATGAAAAATAACCTTTTCCCAAACCTTCAGCCAAAAGCGGGTGAAAAATAGTTTAGAAATCTTGACACACCTTCACTCTTTTGGTTATAACTCTTTCTACAAAAATAAATTTAAGGTACGAGAGGTGCCATTGGAAAGAAGACTTCTGGGGCTTCAATTTGAGTACAAGAACGACCCAATTCCAAGTCTGGATGAGGGAGATAATATCGAAACAAAATGGCCTTGCGCAGCTAGTCCACTCGAGCGAACATCGGGCGCTCGAGCGAGTTACCACCCGAGAAGAACCTAGAAAATCTGTTCTTGGTGTTCTAAACCTCCAAACCCTCAAACACTCACTAACCATTATCTTAACCACAAATTAAAGCCTCCAAATACCTTTTTAACACCCTCGGATGTACCCAAACCCGAAACTACCACAGATCCTCAAAAGGAACATTTCAAAACGCGATTTTATCCAACCGAAATCAACACAAACGCCTTTTTAAACCAAAACCCGATTTAACAAAACATACATCGGTTGTCCATGCATTTTTAACTGGTCAAAATACCTATAATTGCACATAGTACCCTTATACAACAGTAGAATCTGAGATCCTACCTCATTGAGCTAAAAGCTCGACATCTCAATCCACGTGCAAAAATGAATTTTGTCAGAATAAAAATTTGACCGGATGGTTGCGTAGCCCTCGATGCCGATACCAAGAATCCGCTGTCTAATCGTCGAAAATCGAACCCCGGGCCCCCAAGAAGTTAGAGAGAAGACAGAGAGAAAAAGGAAAAAACTTAAGAGCTAATTTTTGAAAATATCTTTTGAAAATATCTAACTCCACATATTTATAGGCCTTCAAAATCTCTTTTTTTTTAAAATTTTTGAAATTCGCACCGTAACTTCCCGCAGCCCCCGGGACCAACCCCGCAAAATCTCTGAACTTGAACATGTGTCAAAATCACATTTTTCTAGAATCTCGCGCCAGACCTCCACTGCTCCAGCGCCCAAGCACCGCTCGAGCGGACCCCTGTCGACATACCCATCTGCCATACCATCGCTCGAGCGGACAACCACCGCTCGAGCGGTCACCATCCAGACCCACTCTCTGCCACCGCTCGAGCGGTCAACGATAAACGCTGGAAGAAAAACTGAACAGAAGAAGCAAGATCCAACTTTAATCCCTACTCCCGTGAACACTTAAATCCTTTCCAAAAATAAAACGGGTCAGGGTCTCACAACTCTCCCCCTCTTAAAGGAATTTCGTCCCTGAAATTTAACACTGCAACAACACTGCAACTCAAGCCAAACACTGTCCCGTAACTATCAACAATCTCTGATGCAAACCTAGCAATACTGCACAACAGCAGAAATGCTCCAACAACTGAAATCCCAAACCTATCGCCACACAAGAAAAACACAACTGGTAGAGTCGATCCACTGACACATGCGAGTTCCACTGACGCCACTGTCATCCAAGGAACATCCATAAACATTGGATTAAGATCCAACTCGTGCTGCCAAACCCCAACACAGAACTCTCGCCGAACTCAATCCACTCCGACGATAAACGCATCATACAAGATCAATCCACCATGGTAATTGATCTCAGACATGCTCTATGCTCTAACACAGGGACTATCACCCTCGTACTCATTGCCACATACTGGCTCAATCACACCAAGGACTATCTCCACAAGTCTAAACACATGACGTCAGACTCCGACATTGGTCACAAAACGTCACATGTTCCACACAAAACTTTTCCCAAGTTTTGACAATCACCGACTTTGATACCACATCGCTGCTCTGTTGATGCTAGCAACACCATCACATAGCTAACACACCATTGTCCCAGACGAGGTTCCAGGCAACCAAAAATTGACCTGGCATCACAGCCACGAGGTCACCTAACTCCAACGAGTCATCTGACTCCAGCGAGTCACCTGACTCCAGCAAGTCACTTGACCAACACGTCCACAGACAGAATATCTCATAGGTATCTAACAACCTATATCAATCAAATCATAACTCCTGTGCAATAACACGTCACTGCACATTACTGCACAACTCAACGTCTCGCCATCAGATCGCTAACATCAGATTGCAGATCACCTTCAAACAAAATATGGTTACCGTCAGCCGGCAAAATAAACACGGTGACGGTCATCCGTCAAAGCAAACATGATGATCATCATCCAACATCAATCCCATCGCAGAAGACATACATCAACCCCTTGAGTCCCTAGACTCGTCCATCTGGTTACCAACCCAGACTTGCATCTTACACTTAGAAAATCCCTCGTATGCAGAACTCATCACGGTTCTTCCGTTCCCAACCAAACAATCGCGTCGGTCTGAACAGGCCATGCCAACCAAGGCTTCTCCAACATCATACTCTCGGGGCCACCATCTATACAAACAACCGTTATGTCAAAGCACAACACTTACCACAGTCGATAGTCACTCCTCGACTCCAAGAACTTTACACAGTTCCAAGTCCTCAAATAGAGAAAAAGGTCAGACTCACAAAAGTCTACTAGAAACTTACTTGTGAATATCCGAACTAGGCTGTGCTGACAAAATTCCCACTCAGCCAAAAGAAATAATGCAACCGTACCCACATAATCCAAAATAAACTGCACACAACAGTTAAGGAATTTCTGCCTATCACTGCAAAGAACTCTGCATCTCTACATCAACTCCCCAAGCATTCTTGTCTACCAATGTAACTTCATAGGGAACACAACCCAACTGGTTCAACCATCTGTTGAAACCACGAAGGATTAGTCCAACAATCACCCAATCCTAGCGATACACGTCCCTGAGTCATAACTCAAAGGGTCATAATACGGATACAAATCTACTGAGATTCCACAGTCTCAGGACACAACCAAAACCTGAACCAATCAAAACCTGGCATCTCTGTCCACCTGAGATGAAACAACTTGCAAACAACACACACCAGACAATCGTCTACAAGACAATCGTCTACAAGAACTCTCTCTCTCCTTCCATCCAAAGGAAAGAAAAGGGCCAACAAGAAACCACGACCAAACCTCAGCATACTGCCGGTGTACTCCCAGTACTCCTCAACACATAGCCTTAAAAGAACTCTGAAGGTCCTACCTCGAGGCCACACCGACTACAGTCACACAGCTGCCGTCAATTCTGATCACAATACTCGGATCATCAGCTACACCAAACTCTTAACGCTCAGATCTTATTCACACACATGAACACCATCCATCCGCATACCTAGTACAACACATACTATTGCACCTAAAACCTCACTTCACAAGGTTGCGCCACACTCACCTTACTCCTGCTAGGCACACCACAATCACGTCATGGTCTCAAATCCGCTGTCTAAGGCACAGCTCCAAACAAAGGGAAACCCAATCCAGAGACCTCTCTTCCAGAGTTACTAATAACTCCCACAACCGTGCCGGCATCTTCTGCACTTCTGCTCTCAAAGCACACATTAAACACATGCATCGTAACCTACGATTCCTCGCCTAACACCCTAGGTCAACCAAACCACATGCACTCGGCACGGTTCTTAAACACGATCTCCTACTCACTAGGATATTGACCAAATCACTGATCTGCATTCCCGTAGAAATTCTGCAAAACTGATACTTCTCGTAGGAACCCTTACACATTCCTAATCCCATGCTCTTCCCAGCATATCTACGGAACTCAATTCTCAAACCTCGAAAGGTACACAACATCCAAGGTCATCAGAACCAATCGGACTACTAACAACATCCTAACTATCATGGGGTATCTCCAGAACCACATGTTCTTCTATCTCAACATATGCCCGGCTAAGGATTACTACGCTCCCATTCACTATGTTCCCGTCCATACCCCATTCTGAGTACACGATTCATGACATAGCATAGCTCAAGACATACTTAATCCATCACACGGCCAAACTCGACTCACAGAGGAGTTCAACTATATCCCAAGCGATCGATGCTCAACCCATACCGTACCTCTACAATTGATAACAACCGAGTTGAACATAACCAAACCCAAACCACGGTCTCACTGTCTCGAAAGGGGTACGAGTTATAAAGAAAGAAAACATGAAACACGACAACCTAAGGTCGATCTATCATGTTACCTCTATCACATACTACATAATCATGCTGACACATAGGCATAAAGATTATGCAAACACCACACCGATACCGAGGAGAACCAACAAGAATGACGCGTCACTTTGGACAACCCACTTAGATTCCTTGCTAGAAATCACGTCCGCAAAATGCGTTTCTAACTTGGCTCCCAAGTTTGTTAATCCAAACACAAGAAGAATCAATCCTAAGGTCCAACCTCCAAACTCACATATACGCAATGTCAACATGCAACCAAGCACACACGCATCCTCACAAGGTGATGCACCCTCTTTTCCATGGCTCATAGGTATTCGAACCCAGAGCTCTGATACCAAGTTGTCGCGTCCCAACTACCAGGGTCACGCGAAATCCCACCAAAAATTGTTTATGAAAACAAGATTTGCAGTTGAAAAGCCATCAACTCAAAAATATTACAGCACTTGAATAAAGATTCCCAAGTTTATCTCTCATAAACAGAAATCATGCAAACTCATACATGAATAAATATATCGCCAAAAGGCGTACAAAACCAGC
>JAOTRH010448717.1:0-65439 GCA_034768845.1 Heliamphora exappendiculata | reverse complement strand
AGCTTCTCATATCATGTGTGAGAAATAGTATGAGAAGTTTCTTATGTAAGAATTTTTTCAATAGAAAAAATCTAAGTATGACCCACATAAGAATTTATAATTATTGGTATTATTTAATGAGTGATGGATAAAAAAAATACATATTATATAAAATTGCTTTTTTACGTGAATAGGTACATATTATAAATATGTGCAATTGGTACTTATTGATGGAAGGAATACAGTTATCTATAAATAAATATGAACTCATAACCTAGCCATTAATAAAAAATATATATGATCTATCAATAATTTTTATCAAGATAGTTATAGATTGAAAAAATTACTCTGTAAGGACAGATTATTTTCAGCACTTGAATAATTTTAATTGAAGGTATATTATACATATTTTCGTTACGCATACACATATCAATTTTATTTACATTGGTATCAGAGCAATCTTCTGGTAAATAGATATCTATTATCACATATCACTGAACAATATAGTATGAAAATTGCTCTGTAAGTACAGATTTTTTTCAGCACTTGAACAATTATAATTAAAAGTACATTATGCATATTTTCGTTGCGTATACATATGTCTATTTTATTTACATCTCATACTATGTATGAGAAGTTTTTTATACTATATTTTGAAATAGTTTTAATTTTTTTTAAAGAAATTGACAAAAATATTGATATAATTAATTTTTTTAATACATGAATACTAATACATGAAAAAAAATTCATGCTCTGCATCAAAATATGTGCTATTGTGTTTAGAAACTATACATGTGAAAAACATAAGATTAATTAAATAATTAAAAAAAACTTTAAAGAAAATAAGCAAAAAAAAATTATTTAGTAAATCATAAAAGTAATTTTAAGTCAAAAGACAATAAACTAAAAAAAAAAATGTAAAGAGTTTTAAGTTTTAAAAAAATTGTTATAATTATTATAATTTATTTTGACATACCCAAACAAGATTCTTTCAAAAAAAAGATTTTAAATAAACTTTTTATTTTTTTAATTTTTAAAATTTACTTTTTTAGTGTGTGTCGACAGTCAATTTTTAGATGAATTTTTTATTTTCTTACTTTTCTCGCAAGGTGATTTTAATTAGATTTATTTATTTTACTAAAAATCCAAAACATACTAAAAAAAACAACAACAATGTGACATTGTTATCAACACCTCCATTTTATCAATTCGGTAGTTTTATTCTGTTCTTTAGTTCAAAATTGCTAGACTTTTCTTTTTAATTGAACCTACTGCTAAGTAGATGATAGAATTGTACTCCTAGCCACCATGTATCAATTTTTGTGGGTTGGTTCAAACTTTTAAGTTTTAAATTCAAATTAAATCTCGTAAATGTTAGGAATTTTTGTGAGTTGATTAATAAGAGATTATGCCTCGATTTTAATTAGATCTGCAACTAATAAACAATATAACTGAACCCTTAGAATTAATTAAAATTTAAGTAAATTTGCTTGAAATCCTAAAATATTAGAAATAAAATTATTTGTATGATACAATATCACATGAAATCTAAACCAGGTATTGATATGAATAAAATTCTATGACATGAAAATTTTGTTCCTAATGATGGCCAATTGGGTTCTATGTGGGCTTTCATCTGTTTCTAATCATATTCAATTTAAGTACATTATATCAACATCATCTTGAAGGAAAAAGAGATTTCTGTTCTGAATATTATTCTATCATATTTTCAAATTTCTTATACAATTTAATTATTTTTTTAGAGGCTTTCAAGTCAAATGTTTTAAAAAATAAATTTGAACGCGTAAGTTTTAATTGCGCGATTTTTCTTGAAAATACATTTCAAACAGATAAATTTATTTGTTTGATATTCATCTGTTTAATAAGGAAATAGACAAATTTATTTATTTGTATATGAACACAGATAATGCAAACAGATAAATTTATCTGTATTTTTTATACGTATTTTTATTAAAAAATATATAAATTTATCTGTATTTTTATACATATTTTGAAAATGTACAGATAAATTTATCTGTATTCTTTATACGTGTTTTTAATAAGATAGATAAATTTATTTGTGTTCTTTAATATGCTTTTAACAAAAAAAATATAAATTTATCTGTATTTTTCATACATATTCTAAAAATATATAAATAAATTTATTCGTTCTAAAATATTTTTGTTTCAAAAAAATCTTGCGCATTAAAATTTTTTATGCTAGATAAAAAATAAAAAATAACTTATAAATTAAACTATTTACTAAAATTTCATATTTTTTATGCATTGAGACAGAAGAATATTAAGAATTTTAGATAAAAAAATCTCTAGCATGCTGAGAAGTGGGGGAGGAAGGAGGATGCATAAGTTTTCCACATCTGTTCCCTTTGAGATGTTTAATGGTTGGCTTTCAAGAAATTTAATTTTTTTTTAAAAAAAAATAATAATAATAAGATTATTTGGGATAATTATTTATATTATATTTTTTACTTTTTTATTTTTTATTAAAATATCTAATATATTTTTATTGTTTACTTTTAAGTTGTACTATTTGTAATATTGGTATGTTTTTTTTTGTGAGAAAAATTAACTTTTTTAGTTGAGGGTATTAAAATAATTTTACTTGAAAAAAATTAAGGTATTTAAGATGTGTATAGGCTTTTTTTGTTAAAAAAATTAATTAACTTTTTAAATAAACTAAACAATATTACTTAAAAGTTAGATTTTTTAATAAAAAATTAACTTTTAGGTGAAACCAACCATGCCCTCATTTTTTGTTTCATACATTCAAGATTGACATGGAATCCAAACTCTTGACCTACTTTTGAAAACAGTGATTGCCAGCTCGTAGTGGATGGAAGAAATTGTTGGTATTTTTTAGGCTTTAATCCTTAAAAATAAGATTAACAGGTTTGGATAATTAAACAGTAATTTGCATAAGTTTCAATTTATAATAGCAATCAAAAAAAAAAAAAAGAACATTCAACTATATAAGATATACGTGGTTCGGCTGACTGCCTACTTCCACAGAAAAAAAAAATCAATCAACGAAATTTGTTAACACGGATTATAAGATTTATTCTCTACCTCACAATATTTGTAACTTCAAACTGAGTCTCTCAGTGTCTTTTTATTCTCTCTAATATCAAAACTGAGTCTCACGCTGAGTTTATAGACATTCAAGAATAATCTCCCCCGCTCTCTGTTGGTTCTCAATATTTTCTGAACGATCTAACTGTTTTCTAAACATAAAAATAATATATATAAGGCATACAAGATTAACACTCTAATTCTAGTGCCGCAACAGAATTTCTATTATGTGAAAAGTCACTCGAGCGGATCTCCCTGTTCGCTTGAGCGGACCCCACCCTAAACTAATACACACAAATTTTAAATTTTGGGTCAAAACTTAATATGAATCTCCAGTTGTATCATTTATTATTACAACAAAAAAAATATAACATGGTAGGCTTGAACTATTGAATATATGCTTTTTTGGTTGGAGTGTAAAATTTGATGTGAAGTTCAGATTTTTATGAGGCGGGGTGAAATTGTGGTGACCACAGTAACAATAACACTGACGACAACGATCAATTGTGTCCTATTTGAATTTTGTTAGCCTATGGGCTTTCTAATTATGTTTTGATGATTTTTATAATTTATTTTTTTAATTAATTTAATTTTAAAAAATTATATTTAATTATTTTTAAAATATAGTGTTGATATTTCATGTCAAATGAGTCGACACCTCATGCCATTTGTACTGACACTTTGTATTAAATGGGTTGACACCCAGTGTTTTTGAAAATAATATTTTATGCCGACACCAATTGATAATTAAATCGACACCTTGAGGCAAAGTATGCATGAAATTCTCAAGTGTGTCGACACAAATGAAGTTTAGGGTCGACACCTTAAATGCTTTGCTTGAGATGTTTCAGAAACTCAAATGAGTAAACAGCAAACGAAGAATGAGTCGATACCTCAGTCCCTTTGCGAGATTCATTTTAGGTCGACACCAAAGTATTTCGAGCTGACACCAAGTAATCATTTGGGTTCCAGATTTTGAATTCTACGGGTCAACACCAAAGTCACATGAGTCTACACCTAGACACCCTTTGGGAAACAAAATGAGTTGATACCAAAGAGAAATAGGTTGACACAGGGACTTCAAGCCTTTTCTTGTCTCCTAGTCAAAAGTGTTGGCACCATAGGATTATGAGTCAATACAAAGGTTCTTTCGAGAAGAAGAATTTTGGGTCGATACCAACTAAGCTGAGTCGACTCCAAATGTCCCGAGACTATCTGTGATTTCTGAGTCGATACCAGAATGAAGATGAGTTGATTCTAAAAATTTCGAGACTGACTGTAATTTTAAGGGTCAATACCACAACTCTTTTGGGTCAACATTGAAATTCCAGTAACTGATCTGACAAAATGGGTCGACACCAATGAAGATATAAGTCGACACCAAAATTTCTCCTGAAAATTTGAAGAAATACATGAGGTTGACACCAAATGTTCCACGAGTCTACGCCACTGTGTTGGTGAGAAAAATGTAAAAATAAGGTCGACACTGATGAAGAACTGAGTCGACACAATCATTTGAAGAATCAAATCTTAGATATTTTGTGTCAACACCAAAAGACTTTGTGTTGACACTTGCGATGAATTTCAAATCTCGCGCTAGTTCTAATAGTATAATTTTAAAGTATTAATTGCCTTCATCAACCCACCAATGGTCATTTACTTCAAATAGTTATATAATGAGTAAAATTTCAGAGTTTTAAACTTTTGAACACTGTTTTATTGCTTGAAATCAAAGCTCCCAATCTTCAAGAAGTATTTACTACTCATTTACTCCTCCAGCAAATTTTCACACTCTCTTACTCATTTAATTGCAATCATTTATAAGGAGTGTTAATTAGTAAATCTTTGATTCTTTTACATTTATTGTAAAAAGATGGTGAGCCACTTTTGATCATTTAAGAGAGTGAGTGAATTTCTTAAAGAAGAGTTCAAGAGAGTTTAGATAACACGAGATTATTTTGTAAAAATTTCTTGAGACTGTAAAAGATTTTAAATGCGCTTGTGAAACTTTCAATTATAGTGCAAATTCTCAAAAAGAGTCTTAAGAAGTGAATGTAGTTTTAGAAGAAACTGAACTACTATAATTCTTAGTGTCAGATTCATACTTTCTCTTCCTAACCTCTTTTATTTTTTTATTATTTTAATATTTGTCATATTCACTAGCAAAATTAAAATATTTTGAATATTTTTTTTAAATTGTTATTATTATTTTAAAATCCAATTCACTCCTCTTAGATTGCCTAAACTTTGAACTTGAAATGTAATTACTATAACAATAGTAGTGACGGTACATTCAATTGTGTTGTACTTAAATTAAAAAAAGGGTAATTAAGATAATGGTAATTCTAAGGTTTCGAAAAAGAACTTAAAAAATTACACCAAATTTAAAATGAAGGGTTTAAATTTAAATGTGTGTTGTGTGGGTCATACTATAAATAAATCTAAATTACTTATTTTAAATTTTAAATAAATATCTGGAAATATTTTTGAAATTGTAGTATTGTTGTGAAGATAATAATTACGGTAACAATAATGTTCAGCTGTGCCCTACTTATTCTTAGATGGGTCTGGGTAGTGTTTGGTGGTGATCATGACAAGGAAGACTGAGGCCTGTTTGGTTTAATTTCTTTATTTTTTATTTATTTAAATTATTTTTATCTTTCGATTAAAATATTTTTATTTTTTTGAATTGTTTCGATGAGATAAATTGAAAAAGTAAAAAAAAAAAAAGATCGAATGATAAAAAAAATGTTTATTAAAAATAAAAATAAACAACATAAAATTTAATTTATTAGCTTATTTTATTATTATTTTTAAATTTTTTTTTATATTTAGATAAAAAAATCTATTTTTTTGACTTGTCTCGACAAAAAAGTCCAAAAATATAATAATTTTATTAAAAAATAAAAAAATTTATTAAAAATAAAATAAAATAAAATAAGCAATTATTTCAAACAGAGCCGCTATCAACTTGGGAGTTTGAATATTGGTGTCCATGCGTGTGATGTTAGGTTGGGTGTTTAAAGTACGCATATGGGGCCTCTAATGAGAATGGCTCTCTCCGGTCTCATTTGGAACTCGACCAATCCGGTCGGACATTTTTTGGTTTATAATGGATTTATTTTGATAATTTAAATTAATTATTTTATTATTTATAGTGTATATATTATTTTTACAAAAAATTTAGTTGATTAGATATTGTTAACTATATTAAAAAATCACATTTATATTAAAAAAAGTAAACTGTAATGTCTATTTTATATTTATTTTATTAATACAAATATAATTGTTAAGACAGTTAATGATATACGATCAATTTAATTTTGTACAATAATAATATACATACTATGAACAATATAATAAACGGTTTAAATCATCAAATTATATCCATTTTAGTCCAAAAAATAATTGGATTGGACTGATCCAGTCCCATAAGAAACTGGAGAGAAGTCAGGCTCTTTTCCAAAGATTTTATTAGTCAATAGATGGTGACCACTCATTTGAGTTCAAGGGACGGGCGCCTTGGACAGTTGCGCCACCATTATTGTTACATAAATATGGCCTAACTAGTTTGAATCAATTTATTGACTATGGGCTAGCTTATTTATTGTCAATTGTGCCCTTATTGCTCAAGTTTTATTATTATCAATATCATAGCATGATTGGTTCATCCGTTAAATCAACTAGGCAATCGTTTAAAAACTTTTGAAGGGTGACCCAACAATTAACAAATGTCTAAGGCTCCCAAATTTGTAAAATCAATTGCGATACGTGTAAGTATATACCAGCTTTAAAAATAATTCACAATATTAATTTTAAAAAATATGAATTGGAATCTACTGATCTTGTCTAAGCTATTCAAAATTTTTTCAAAATACTCTCTTAAGTCTCTCTCTCTCTTAAACTCTTGCCTGATTTGATCGTCGAATGATCTACCGATATAAAATTATCGACGGACATCTCACTCATTTCTTGTGCAAGTATACGTGGCGATCGCTCCTGGTTGTTCAACCAGCTTGAACGGACTAGTAGATTTCAATCCATATAATTTATATTAACAAAGTTCAAAAAAAAAAAATAATAATTTACCAAGCCTAATATGGAATTTTATGATATAAATTATTATGCATGAATTTTTAAAGAAAAAAATATTGGCAAAGTTCGAAAAGTATTTTATTTATTAGGTCAACAAATAAAATAGTTTAGACCAAATTAAAGGTGATAAATTGTAAGATTAGGTCAACTATGTCACAAGAAAATTAAGTGAATTAGTACTATTATCCAGTAAAAAAGATTTAATTAATAATTTTATATTTAAAAAGGTGAGAAAAAATGAATTTAAAATAAAATAAAAATTAAATGTAAAATTAAAATAATTCCATTTTAAATCCTACTTAGGGCTATCAAAGTGGTCAAACGATCCTTGTATCGCAGCATAAGAAACCGTAATATTAGCTTTGAAATTAGTCAAAAATTCTTTTGCAATGAGTTTTACTTACTCACCTAACAAAGCGTGTAAACAATGCAAATTTTTATTATTATTATTTTTAAACATAGAGAAAGCCTTCATTTCTTTCTTACAATGCTTACGGTGGACTCATCTCCATAATTGGAACTATAGAATCTGTTATTTAAATGATAGAATCGGACTCTCCTACACCTTAATTAGTTGCTTTGAGAAAAAATAGTATAATTGCCAGTCTCAAAAAAAAGATACATACTGGGCAACCAAAGCACTTTGTTAAAAAGGTTTTGCTGTCCACAACCTATTGAACAGTAGATAATAGTTTAATAAGGATAAAAAGTAAGAATTTTTTAATAGAAATCTTATTAGTAGAATATATAAAATAAATAGTCTTAACTAACAATTTTTTTAGAAGCCGGTCCTTTTCTTATTTTTTATTTTTTAATATACTCCTAATACTATCTCTGTGAAAAACTTTAGCCCTACCCCCAATCTCTTCTTTTTTTTTTTTTTGCGATGCCAACCTCCTTCTTCTTCTCTGACGATCTTTTCCTTCTCTACTGCCGATCTCTTCCTTCTTCTTTGACGAGATCATCGAAAGGTTAAGATTTTAGAAGAAAAAAAAAAGACAGGTATTTCTCTTTTAATTGAGAATTTATCGAGAATTTCTCATAGAATTTTAACTTAGAAAATTCTCAATTTAAATTTCTTGAGAAATTTTTTATAACATTTAATTAATAAAGAGAGAAAGTTTCTCATAGCATTTAAATGAGAAATTTCTCAATTGAAGTTTTTGGAGAAATTTCTCATAATATTTTATTGAGAGATTTCTCACTTTAAGTTTTTGGATAAATTTTTCGACAAATTTAAATTAAAAAATTCTTCAACTAAAAGAAAAATTTATCAGTTAAAGAGAGAGAACTAAAGGTGAAGACGGCGATAAGGCTAGATCTAGTTGGCGGTGGTCAGTAGTTAGATATGTGCACTAGTAGTTGGCGGTGGCCAATCTGTGCGTGGCGGTAGCCGACGGTAGCCAGATTTAGAATTGATGGTTGGTTTTGACGGTGGAGTGATCGATGGTACTTGTCGACGGTAATTAAGGAGTGGCCGACGATGATCGACGTCAAGGGAAGAGTGACCGACGGTAGTTGCTGAGGTTTGGGATAAAGACTTAGGAGTCGCTGATGAAGTCGGTAATGGAGTGGTCAGTGATTGTAAACGGTGAAAAGAGCAGCAGAGATTGAAATTATGGAGGTAACTTGTGTTGCCGTGATGGCGAGAGCTCGAACTCTAGCCATGGCGTAGCGAAATCTGGAACTAGGATGAGGATATTAGTAAGGGTATATTTATCCAATTTTAAAATGACATTTAAAAAATAAGATTTGAGCTTTAAAAAAATTTTGTGGTGGGACTAAATTTACAACACATATTGTAAATATAATTAATAATTAATTAATTTATAATACTAATAATTAATTAATTTAAAATTTTAATATTAATATATTTTTTAAAATTAAAAACCTACCAATTTACAAATTTCAATACACAACATAAATATAAATACACTTCATCTTTTCAAACCTTATGAACGGCTCTCGGTACGGGAATTAAAAGCCTAGTTTGCTTACTCCACCAAACAATTTTTATTTTCTTTTTGTTTCAAGTATTTATCGGATTTTACAAAATTGGGCTACAAAATTTTTTTTTTCTTTACAAAAAAAAGACAAAAAGAGCCAATGCAAAATAACCCCAAAAAAGTTGTTGCCTTAGTTCATTTTAACGTAAGATATTTTTTAATAAAATATTTATTTATTTTTCATTATTCGGTTAGCAAAAAATTAGTAAAATAATTTTTTAAATAAGATATTTTTACATCATAAAATAGAAATTATTTTCTTTTAAATTAATTGATAAGTTGTTTTTTATTTTTTTAAAAAATATATCACGAGTCTGACACTTTTTTGAATTTTAAATTTCGTGTGTTAATTTTTAAAATAAAAATACGTAAACCATCGACGGTGGTGACTACAGCTTAGAATAGTTTTTTTAAGTTTTTTTTTAATTTTAATGATTTTTTTTAACGTTAGTTCAAATAATAATATTTTTTAAATTTCTCTCGTTACTAGAAACTAGAAAAATAAAAAAAAATTCAAAAAAAAGTTTGTAAAAGAGAAAAAAGCTTTAAAAAGCCACTTTAAGAGTTTTTTCAATGGTTTTTTCATCTTTGATGAAACTTTTTATGTTACTTGAAATAATAATATTTTTAAAATTTTTCTCGAGAAATTAAAAAAATAAAAATAATGATCAAAAAATAAAAAAATTTATATAAGCTGAAAAAATGGCTTGATGTTTTTTCTGAGACTTTTTTCGTTTTTAGTAAAATTATTTTTAATTTTAATTAAAATAATTATATTTTTAGATTTATTTTTATCATGATGAATCGAAAAAATAAAATATCTATATTAAAAGAATTAAAAAACTCAAAAAAGACAAAAAAATCAGAAAAAAGTTACATAAAAAAAACTATCCCAAATATTAACCAAACTTTAGAAGGCATTGAATCACAAGATATTTTCTGCAATATCTTTTTTCAATGGAATAATAAAAAGTTTTATTTTAAAAATATTTTTTATGTATCAATTTAACATTAAAAAATAAATTTAAAATATAATTTATTTTATAAAAATATTTTACATCGATAAGAACAAAGCCTATTGGGCCTGAAACTGGAGCTCTTTTACCCAGCCATGTCACCACGTGGCCTTGGTTCTCACAATCAGAATCAGGCCTGCGTCAGAATAACTACTTATTATTATAGTTGATTTATTTTCGTTTTCAGTCAATTATTTTTATTATTTAATTAAATTATTATATTTTTTATTTTTTTATTAAAATAAATTAAAAAATATATTTTTTTTACCAAAAGATATAAAAAGTTTAGAAAAAAATAAATAAGCTAAAATAAATCTAATAAGTCAAATTTTATATTACTTATTTTGTTTTTAATGAATTTTTTTATTTTTTAATTAATATTTTTTATTTTTAAATTTACCTCATTAAAATGATTTAGAAAAACAAAAAAAGCCAAATGATTAAAAAAAGTATACAAGAAAGACAAAACAAGCAAGAATTACAAAAATTAGCCCAAATAATACCTTTGAAAAGAGAGGGGATGGTATGGATTTTGGTTTTTGAGAGCGTACAAGATTGCCAAGTTTGGGTGGGATGGCACGGAATTGATAATTAGTTAAAATTTATTATTTATATATGTATATTAGTTAAAAAGATAAATTTAGTTTAAAATATGTTATTTGGTAATTTAATTTTTAAATTAATTTTTTAAAAATTAATTATTTGGGTAAAAAATTAGTTTTTTTATTTTTTGTTTAAATTAAATAATCTTACCATTTATACATTTTATATTAATAATTATATGTAATTGATAGTGGTAGTAAATAAATTATAAATAAAAATATTATTGTATTTTGAAAGTATTTTGAAAGTAATTAGAATTTGAATTAAATATTTTAGCAGTTAGTATTTTAATTTGAATTTTTAATTTTTTAATTTTTTCACTTTTTCACTTTTTCACTTTTTCACTTTTTTATTAAACAGATAATATTGATTTTTTTATATTTTTAACTAAAAAACTAAAAAGCTAAAATTACCAAACGGCCGTAAGAAAGAAAAGTCGATTTGTGGGTAAAGGCAGTGAAAAGAGAAAAATATGCATGTAATCGTTGGATTGCACATTCCAAGATGCTGACCGCAAGTTATTTTCTACCATCTTGTAACGCCTTCTTTTGGTTATCTGCTTTGACCCGGTGTAAAGTTAATTTTTTGATTTTTAATTTAAAATTTTAAAAATTAAAAAATTTTATTTTTTATCCTCCAATTTTAGTTTATTTATTTTTAAAATTTTTGACTTTTTTTATAATAATTTTTAATTTATCATTCTACGTATAAAATTAAATAAATTTCAATCAAACAATTATACTTCAGTTTATTTAAGCTGAATGACAATCATAGAATTTCACATTGAGTTTATTTAGCTTTTTTGGTTACTTAAAAGTCACTATTTTTCTAATCAAACGAACTTCTTAACTTTTTAATTTAAAATAACTTAAATTCAAAAAATTTAACTTAAAGTTACGTTGCCAAATAAACTCTATAGATTGCAGAATCAGGCAAATTTGCATGGATCAAATCAGTCCGGGCAGATTTGCAGTCCAATTCTTTTTGTTTGGCCCAACTCTCTCTCTAGCTTATAGTTAAATAATGGGCCGTGAAACGTGTTTGAAAGATTGGCAATCAAAACCTACACTAGTTTCATATATAGAAATTAATCACACACAAATTAACTATAGAAAATGCATGTTAAATTCACAAGCACATAAATATAGGTTCTACATGCATATTGTTGTCTAAGATGCATTTTCCATGGTGCTTGTATTAGTTTTATGTGCACAAAAATTTACATACAGCAAAGAGGTCTTTATCGATGTGTCCTGTTTTACATATTTATCTGCTCAATATTGTGGTACAAGCATTTTATAGTTTAGTAAATCTCTTGTAATTATTTATTTGAAAATATCGATGGGCGCGTGTTACTTGTACTTGAGGGCATCTAAATTCCCTATTTTTTTTTCACACCATCATATACTAAAAAAAAAAAATTGCTTGTATTTCCCATAAAAAGTGAATGCATAGAGAAAATTGGTAGGTGCATTTATTAACTCCCTTGCTTAAATTCTGAGCAATTCCCTTTTCTCTCTAGTTTCAGTAGTGAACTTTTAAATCTCATAATTCTCCATTTATAATTTCTTATTTGATAAAAAAAAAAGAATGTATTTGATGAAATTTATCAAATAAGATTGCCATTTAAAAGGACAAAATAAAGATTTGTGAAGAAAAGAAATGAAAGAGAGATAATATCGTGCCAGAGACAATGACAAAGACGTAAGTTTGTTTTTATCGACAAAGATGAAAATGAGACTCTGTAAACAAAAACATATATTATGTAAATAGAGATAGAGATAAGCCTTTGTAGGCATGGACAATAACAAAGGCATAACTTTGACATTATTGAAAAGACAAAGACGAGACTCTATGAACAAATACAGATATTACGTAAACAGAGATAGAAATGAGTCTCCCTAAATGGAGATAGAAATGCGGCTTTACCGCTCTCACATAGATAAAAAAAAAAAAAACATGATTGTCACTCTCACATAGATAGAGACACGACTTTACCCTCTCCGCTCAGATAAAAATTATTTTATTAAAAACGAACGAAGACTTAATTGGGCTTGAAACTTAAAGTATTTTACCTAGTCATGTCAACCACATGACCTAACTCTCACAATGAGAATCAAATCTAGTTTAGAATAATTACTTATTTAATTATTTTATTACCTTTAAAATTCTTTTTTTATATTTTTGATCAAATCCTATCATTTTTTGTTAGAGAAATCAAAAAATAAAAAATAATTAAAATATAAAAAAATTGAAAATAAAATAAGCTAAATACTACGAGTTTATATCTCTACACAATTGTTACAAAACGAAATTGTTGCCTAAAATTTTGGAACAGAATCGTGGCACACAGTTCTTCAATTTTAAAAATCACAATCAGTGTAAGAATTCTTTGCATTTAGATTACAATATCGAGAATAAGAAGGAAAATCTCTACTGCGTTTGTTGCAACAATTTGAGGTGGATTGTTATGCTGCAATTGAACAACATAAATTAAATTACATTATGACTAATCAGTCAGAGTTACGCGTAAACCTATACCAATGTTAAAAGATGCAGTGGTTGCTGGTGATATTGATGCATTAGCAGTGAGAAGAAGAATTGTATTATCGTCATCTTTTACGGGAGGACCTAGAAATATGATGCAACATTATCAGGATGCTATTGCGATTTGCAAATCTATTGGAGCTTTCGATCTTTTTATTAGATTCACTTGCAACCCCAACTGGAAAAAAATTCAACATGAACATGGACGAATAACTGGACAACGTGCAAATGATAAACCTGAAATTGTTGTTAGGTGCATGATACACGGTCCATGTGGCGCTCCGAATCCAAATACTTCTTGTATTATCAACAGGAAATGCTCGAAGAATTATTCCAAGAAGTTTTGTAATGATACAGCAATTGATAAAATTGGATTTTTATCGTAGTGGCGTAGGTATGATCTGAACAATGTTGTCAACATAAATGGATTCATTATTGATAATCGATAGGTCATTCTACACAATCGTGAACTCCTTGTACATTACGATGCACATATTAATATTGAAAGATGTGCATATCAAAAGTTTGTAAAATACTTATACAAGCATGTACATAAAGGGCATGATCGCGCCACGGTTATCATTGAAGATAATGTGACAGTTTCAAATAATGATGGGCAATGGCGCTACAAAAATGGCAATGAGGCCAAACAATACTTAGATTGTCGATATGTCTATGCAATTGAATCATGTTGGAGAATTTTTGAATTTGAACTCCAAAAGTAGTATCCTTTTATAGAACGTCTACAATATCATTTTCCTGACCAATAGTTTGTGAGATTTAATGATTAAAATCATCTTTACAATGTTGTTAATCGTCTAGGTATTCATGACTTATGTCGAAGCAAGGTCTTTAACATATGTTGATTTTCTTACATTTTGGTTTTGGAAAAGGAGCATCAAAAAATGAAAGAAGCGATAACATCGCAAATGTATTGGTCGGTTACCTTATGCACATCTAGGCTCTGGTGAGTGTTATTATCTTTGAATGTTACTAAACAAAGTACATGGTGCAGAAAGCTTCGAGAACATTAGAACTGTGAATGGTATTACGTACTCGACATTCAAAGTAGTGTATGTAGCCCTAGGATTACTTGATGATAATAATGAATTGCATGAGGCACTGACTGAGGTATTAACATGGGCATCAACATCGAAACTTCGAAATATGTATTGTACTATGTTGATGTTTTTTGAAATAAAACATTCAATTGATTTATGGGAAGGACAATGGTATAATCTCACTAATGATTTTGAATATAGAACTAGACGGGATACAATAGATAATGATATATGCCTGGCTGATGATGATTTGAGAAATATGGGATTACTTAAAATAAAGCTCATATTAAATCGAAATGGAAGGTCTCTAAAAGAGTTCCCACTAATACCTTTACCATTTATGGAAACTACCCAGTATAGCTCAAAAAGACTCATATGGGAAGAATTGAATTATGGTAGTGCATTAGGATAACAAATGCCCGAGTCACCATATGCTAATCTACATAATGAGCAATTGCTCATTTACATTGCCATACTTGATGCATGCACCAATAAAAGGGAGAGGGGGTTGTTCTTTGTGTATGATAGTGGCGGAATTGGAAAACATACTTTCGAAGGATACTAATTTCAAAATTTGGGTCTAAAAAAATTATTCTCTCAATCGCATCATTTGGGATTGCTTTGTTGTTACTTCTTAGTGGTAGAACAACTCATTCTTGATTTAAAATACCAATTAATCCTAATGAGTTTTCTTGTTGTTCAATCAATCAGAGAACAAAGTTAGCAAATTTAATTCAAGAAGCGGCATTAGTTATATGGGATGAGACACCAATGTTCATCGATATGCATTTGAGGCTGTAGATCAAACTTTTAAAGATATACTCAAGGGTAACAGTTTTGATAGTGGTCATGTTTTTTGTTAGAAAATTGTTTATACTTGGTGGTGGCTTTCGACAAAACCTACATGTCGTTCCAAAAGGGAGAATAGAAGCAACAATTGCAGCTTCATTACATAACTCAAGTATTTAGGATCATTGTTGTGCTATGCACCTTCGAACTAATATGCGTATAATCGGACAAAATAGATCTGAACAAATGTATTATCAGTTAAGGGAATTTTTCAAGTGGATAATTAATGTTGGTGATGGTAAAAGATGTGAACATACATTTAATAAAGGTGTTGAGGCTAATTGGATACAAATTCCTCATAAAAATGACGAAGGTGCTTTGCAACAGTTGATTAATGCAGTTTATCTAGATTTGATGTCCAATTACACAAATATCACATATTTACAAGAATGTGCTATCTTGACACCTAAGAATAGTGACGTTGATGAATTAAATGCTATAATATTGTCATTGCTTCCTGAAGACCTGTGAACATTCGTTAGTGCCAATACATTATGTCCAAGTAAGACTGGTAGTGTTGAATCAACTATGAATCTTCCAGAATTGCTGCACTTAATGAGTTTTCCATGGCTTCCGAGCTACCATTTATGCAATGGAACTCAACTCATAGTTGAAAAGACAGGAGAAAAAAATTATTGACGCATTTGTTATTACAAGGTCTAATGCTGGTGAATTTTTCCTAATCACATGTATCGCGTTATCACCATCCATTATAAACTCTCATTTTCCCATCAAACACAAACAATTTCCTGTAAAATTGGCATTTGTTATGACTATCAATAAATATAAGGAAAAACTCTAAAAAGTATTGGTGTATATCTTCCTAATCTTATGTTCTGTTATGGTTAACTTTATGTCGTACTTTCTCGCGCCACAATTCTATCTGGCTTGAAGATATTGATAACTAATCAAGATGGCATATCTCCAAACTATATAGAGAATGTTGTGTATCGTGAAATTCTTGCAGCTATTTCTTCTTAATTCAAAGTTGATTTTTATATCTCAATTCTTTTCGTGATTTTAATTTTTGTCACTTAACATTAAGAATTAATATTTTTATTGCATTATTTTTAATGCGTTGTTTATTTTATTATTTAATTTCAACAATCATCACCCTTACAATTATATATGGTGTTCACGAAATTATTACCTAACTTTTTAATATGTTGTTTGGCCAAATATTTTTAGAAAATATTTGCATTCAATATGCACCATTTGTATATTTGAATTTGTATGGGTTAATGTAACGCTCCGATTTTCAAACAATAAAATTCTACGGTAACCAAAACGAAAACGAGATTTTATTTGTAAAACAATTAACAAAAACATGTCATTTAAACCAAGAAGAGTAACCCCAAGCTTTTCCAACCCAAAAGTTCCATTCGAAACAAAACTCAATTTTTGTTCATACAGTGGCTACCCACTCGAACGGTCCATCCACCACTCGAGGGGTGAGACATTCGAAAGATTTTCAAACTAAAAACTAAAAAATCTTATCAGGTTTCTAAAATACACCAAAAATCTCATTTTCTTTTAACTGAGGTTCGAACAACAACAACACTATATATATGTACGGGACAAAAATATTTGTGTTAAAGAAATTACTCTTTCAACATGAAATGAATCTAATAAAGTGCCGAAATCTATAGACAAACGTCTAAGCTCATGGAAATTAATATCAATAACGAACCCAAAATTTTGCTCATGGATCATGTAATATACATACATTAAAATAAACGCCCAAGGTTTACAGTATAAGTTTTTTGTTCCCAAACATTATACACAGAAAAACATGGCTCAAACAAAAGGAAAATCAAAAAAGGTATTTCGCCACCTCTAACTTATCTGGATCATCTCGCATGATCATGTGTACCTGAAAAAGTTTTTAAAATCCTACATTTTGAGGTGAGGCTCAATAGAAACCAAACTAGTATGAAGTAAATGCAGAACATGTTGTCACAAATATAATAGTAATGTTCCGACTCGCACGAGCCTCAAATAAGATTTTGTACTAACCATAATATTTCACATGCAACACATGCATTTTCATTGGCTCTTACTGAAGGACCACAATATGCCCTCGTTATACAAATCTTCATGAGTTTTCACTACAAGACGAATAATCACCCATCATTATGCGAATTTTTACGGGTTTTTATCGCAGGATGAATAATCACACCTCATTATGCAAGAATCGATCGAGTTTGCACACGCATGACCATGTACAAACCTCAAAAACATATATCAATGTCATCCATCTATCCATGGAGACTAACCCATGTTAAAAACAAGACTCAACCCCAATGATTAGCTCCA
Source organism: Heliamphora exappendiculata (assembly GCA_034768845.1). Classification (NCBI taxonomy): domain Eukaryota; kingdom Viridiplantae; phylum Streptophyta; class Magnoliopsida; order Ericales; family Sarraceniaceae; genus Heliamphora; species Heliamphora exappendiculata. The sequence continues at coordinate 47,877 of JAOTRH010448717.1, read as the reverse complement.
AACCTCCAATATTAGGTTTTTGCAAACATTTATATAAATTTTTATGGTGTTTTCAAACTCCTCTTTTCGAAAATAACATAAACACATTCGTCTCCCAAATTCGTAATAAATCATAAATGCACACAACATGCTTTTTAGCCACCTAAACACGGCTTAAACACAAAACTTAATATTTAATGCATTTTAAAACGGTAGAAAGGCATAAAACTTCATGTAACACCAATTTAAGACAAGATAGTCTAGAATCCTATCTCGGTGAGTTAAAACTCGAAATTTTAAACTCCAGCGAAAAACCAAATTCATCAAAACATAATTTCGTTCGGATGAACTCGAAGCGTACGGTAAAGATATCGAGGATCGACTATCCAAACACTAAGATCCGAACCTGAACCAAGCCTAAAGCTAGAGAGAAGGTAGAGGTTTTGAGAGTTCTTGGTAGAAAGAGAGAAGAAAACTTACAAAAGAAGTTTTGGTTCAAAAATCAAGGCATGTGCTATTTTATAAATATCCCACGTGCGGCTATCCGCTTGAGCGGTCCCCCACCAACCCAACTCTCAGCTACCTACCCGCTCGAGCGAACAGAGCACCACTCGAGCAACCATTGCTGGGTGAGAACCCAAACAAAAGAAGTAAGACCAAACCCACACATGCATGATGCATATAAAAACATGCAATTTCATTACGATCAAGCAATAACCAACACATTGAAAGAACATTATGAAAATAAAATGGAATCGAGTCTTACAACTCTCCCCCCTTAAAGGAATTTTATCCTCGAAATTCACAACAATGTCATAAAACGAACAACTCCGGATATCCAGCACGGATTTTGGACTCAAGCTCCCATGTTACTTCCTCGACTCCGTGATAAAGCCACAGAACCTTGAAATATATAATGGTCCTCCCTCTTAACAATTGCTCTTTCGTATTCGCAATCTTCACAGGTCGTTTCTCAAAAGAAACATCCTTATTTACCCTCAACTCAGCCCAATCCAAAATGTGTGATGGGTCAAGCTCGTACTTTCGAAGCATAAAAATGCGAAATACGTTGTGCATAGATGCCAATTGAGGAGGTAAAACCAGATGGTATGCCACCTCTCTAATCCTCTCAAGGATCTCGAATAGCTCAATAAAACATGGTGATAGCTTCCCGCTACGATCAAATCTCACCAAATCTCGACGTGACAAGACTTTTAGAAATACGTGATCTCCCACCTCGAACTCTGAAGGTCTTCCCCTCTTATCAGCATAGTTCTTCTGACGACTCTAGACCGTCATTAAATGTTGGTGAATCATCGAGATCTTCTCCGTCGTTTCCTACACCAAGTTGGGTCTCAAAACTGCTGCTTCTCTAACCTCTGTCCAACACACCGGAGATCTACACGGCTTACCATACAAGGCCTCAAAGAGCGCCATTCCAACACTAGACTGATAACTGTTGTTATACGTAAACTCTACCAAAGGTAAATGATCTTCCTAAGAACCCCAAAAATTGAGCACACAAGCTTGCAACATGTCCTCCAAATTTTGTATAGTACGTTTGCATTGATCGTTCGTCTAAGGATAAAAGGTAGTGCTGAAACGCAAGCTCGTCCTCAGAGCTTCCTAAAGACTCTACCAAAAGCGCAATGTAAAGCGCGAGTCTTAGTAAAAAATAATAGATACAGGTACTCCATGTAACCAAACAATTTTACTGACATATAGTCTACACAGCTTGTCCACAGAATCCTTGAAACAAATGGGACGACCTTGTTGACTATGACAACAGTCGCGACTATAAACAGACTTGCTACTATGGCAGGGCGGTACGCTCTGCTCTCTCGCGACCCCTACTCTAATCAAAAGACTAAAGGCCCCTACTGAAGATTCAAAGGGCGAGCACTAAAATGAGAAAGGTTTGTAGACTCGTGACGCTGAACGACACATTCTAAAACTAAAGCGCACACTAGAAAGGGCTTGTGTATGGACTTCATCAGTCTATCAACCACAACCCAAACAGCATCGTGCCCTTTAAGCGATCTAGAAAGTCTAGTTACAAAATCTATCGTGATGTTTTTCCACTTCCACTTCGATACAATTTTTTTTAAAGTAAACCTACTAGCCTCTAATGTTTCACCTTTACTTGCTGACAAGTGAGGCATCGAGTGACAAACTAAATCACGTCCTTCTTCATTCCCTTCCACCAGAACTGGCGACACATATCATGATACATCTTGGTACCTCCCAAGTGTACTGCAAGACGAGAATGGTGAAAATTATGTAACACATTGCTCCAGTACGATTTTGGCACAAACACTCTCCTAGTAAATCATAAACTCATATCCAAACTCATAACCCATCCCGTAGTGTTCTTCCCATTAGCCACACGATCCCATGGCATATGAGTTTCTTGATCTGTTTGCTGAGCCTCTAAAACACGGGCAACTAATGTAGGCTGTGAAACCACTGAGAACAATATCGCATCCATCTCCGTCTCTTTGAGATGCAAATCAAACTTGTTGATCTCCCCAAGCTTATCCCACTCTCACATTACAATAGAAGCTAGCACACCATGAGGTCTTCTACTAAGAGCATCATCCATAACATTGGCTTTTTTGGGATGATACTGCAGATCGAAATCATAATCCTCCAAGAACTCCATCCACCGTCGCTGATGTAGATTTAGGTCCTTATAAGAAAACAAGTATTTTAAGTTCTTGTGATATGAAAAAACCTCAAAATATTCACCATACAGATAGTGTCGCCATGTCTTCAAGATAAAAACCACGACTGCTAACTCCAAATCATGTGTCGGGTAATTCTGTTCATGAGTTTTCAACTGTCGAGATCCATAAGTTGCAACTTTATCCTCTAGCATCAGGATACACCCTAGACCATCATGCGAAGTATCATAATAGACTGTATATCCCAAACCTCATTCTGGAATAATTAACACCAACGCAATCGCCAACCTCTTCTTCAGTTCTTGAAATGCTATCTCACAAGTGTTAACCCAAGGATTTTTTTTATTAGATTTTGATAATTTTTATAATTTAATTTCTAAATTAAATTGATTTACGAAGATAATATTTAATATTTTTAAAAAAGTAGTATTGACACAAAATGACAAATGAATTGACACATTTAGCCATCTTGGATGACTCATCTCTTAAATAAAATGATATCTAAGTATTCTTGAATAAGAATATTTTATGTTAACCCTAATTGGTATTTGAATCAATACCTTAAGACAAAGAATACTTAATATTCTCAAGTGTGTCAACACCCTTGAGCTAATGAGTTGACACATTAACATGTTTATCTAGATGTTTCAGGTATTACACTTTGAGTCGACATAAATTGAATTTTGAATTGATATAAAAGAATCGAGACTCTCTGCACTAAGAATGAGTCGACACAAACTCAGTTTAAGTCGACACAAAGTGATTCTTCACTTTGGTTATTCGAGAAATTTGAGTCGACACCAATTAAAGATAAGTCTACACAAATGTATCGAGGCTACCTGCAAAATTTGTGAGTCAACACAAATGTACTGAGCCTGCCTGAGAAATTTTGAGTCAACACAAAAGCCAAAAGGAGTCGACACGAAATCACTGAGAGTTCCTGCACTTTTTAGTGTTGGCACCAAAGGTAATTCGAGTAAACACAAAAAGAGCCTCCTGAAAAGCTAAAGTACAAAAAAAGTTAACACCAAATGTATTTGTGTCGACACCATTGAGTTGGAGAAGAATGTAGAAATTTGAGTCGACACCAACAAAGATTTGAGTCGACCCAGCCACTTAAAGAACCAAGCCCTAGAAGTTTTGTGTCGATCCAAATCCATTTGTGTCGACACTTGCTACGAAAATTTAAATTGCGTAGCTGAGTTCAACGGTTAAATTTTTGGCATTTATTGCTCCCATCTACTTCTAACGGTCATGAATATTCAAAAGTCTATATAAGGAGTTACTCTTCAGCATTTAAAAAAACTGAAGACTTACCTTTACTGTTGTATTACTTGAATCAAAGACAAATTCTCTGAAGCTGTCATTTATTACTCATAACTCCATCTCTTGATTCTCATCTTTTTGCTCCTTATTTATTACCAATCATTTTGTAAAGATAGTGAGTGATATTCATTGTAATATCTCATTTATAGTATTTAAGGGTAAGTCACAATTCATCATTTGAGTAAGTGAGTAAATCTTATCAAAGAAGAACACAAGAGATTAGAAGAAAAATAGGGACGTATTTTTTGTAGGATCGTCTTGATGTTGTAAAAGTTTTGAATACACCCGTAAGTATTCTACTTTAGTGCAAATTCTTAAGAAGAGTCTTGGAGAGTGGATGTAAGTTTAGAAGAAATTGAACTACTATAAATCTTGGTGTCCAGTTCAATTTTTCTATCCTTAACCTCTTTAATATTTGTATTACTTTATTCTTTGATTACACTTGCTATAATTATTTGTGATATTAAAAAAATTTTGAAATTTTTTTTAAAATTGTTATTATCGTTTTAAAACTCAAATCACCTCCGATTGGGTTGTCTAGAACTAACAAATGGTATTAGAACTTGGACTCTTATTTTTTTTGAGTTAATCGTCTAAGAGTTAATATGACAACCACTAGTATCGGATCTATCCAGTTAGAAGATCAGTCCATCAATAGACCTCCTTTATTCAATGAAATAAATTATAATTATTGAAAAGCTAAAATGAATATCTACATTCAAGCCGTAGACTATGATCTTTGGCGAGTTATCATGAATGGACCCAAAAGACCAACCAAGACCGTTGAAGAAACAATCGTTCCTAAACATGAGAATTAATGGACTGAAAATGACATAAGAGATATTCAAAAAAATACTAAGGCTGTGAATCTCCTATATTGCTCTCTTGACTCCAACGAGTTCAATAGGATTTCAACATGTGACATTGCCAAAAAAATTTGGGATAGAGTTGAAGTTGCCCATGAGGTAACTAAGCAAGTCAAGGAATCTAAGATAAGCATGCTTGTTCATAACTATGAATTATTTAAAATGAAGCATGATAAAATCATTTCTGATATGTTTACTAGATTTACTGATATTATAAATAGACTAAAATCTCTTGGCAAGATATATTCTAATGTAGAAATGATGAGAAAGATCCTTAGATGTATGCCTAAGAATTGAAAAACTAAAGTCACTGCTATTTAAGAAGCTAAAGACCTCAATACACAGTTTAGAGGAACTTCTTGGATCTCTCATGACTCATGAGATGAACATCAAGATGGATGATGAAGATAACATTAAAAAGAAGAAGGGCATTGCCTTCAAGTCTTCAACTCAAGATGATGAATCCGATGAAGACTTTTTAAGTGATGAGAATGAAGGCATGACCCTCATCACTAAGAAATTTAGAAGGTTTCTTAGAAATAAGAAACAAGGAGGAAGGAAGTTTTTCAAAAAGATGGACACAAAGGCGAGCCTAATAAGTTCAAGGGAGATTCAAACAAATTTAAGAATGATCATAAGAAAGACGAGATCATTTGCCATGAATGCAAAAAGTCTGGACATGTCGAGACTGAATGTTCTCAATTCAAGAAGCAATTCAAGAAAGGATTTAAGAAGGCTTGACAGCCGCATGGGGCAAAAGCGATGATAGTAGCTCCGAAGATGAAAGAAAAGAAAATAAAGTTGTAAATTTATACCTTATGGCCAAGGAGGACGACGAGATAAAAAATAACCTATTCTCTTTAGATGAATTACAAAGTGCATTTGAAGATTTGCATGATGAACTGAGAAAAAATGGGTGTAAAAAACTCTATTTTTAAAAAGTTGATTCTTTGCTCTTCATGTGAAATTAAAACATTGAAAGAAGAAATACTTGCTTTATCAAAACATATTTCCATTTTGAAAGATGAAAATAAGGTTTTAAATGAAAAGGTTGAAGATCTGCTAAAAACTGCTTATAAGTTCACTCTTAGAAAGAACAACTTAGATAAACTTCTTGGTATGCGAAAATATATTTTTGACAAAGTCGGGATTGGATATAAACTAAAGAAGAAACAAAAGTTTTTAAGCAACATTTGTATCAAAACATCCTCTAATCACTCAAATACAACTTGTTTTCATTGCTATAAGCATAGACACACCGTCACACATTATCTACAAAGAAAGTCTTTTAATTTATCTGTCAAAAAGGTTTGAGTTCTTAAGGAAACACATCCTCAAGGAACTAACATCAAAGGACCGAAGAAAGTTTGGGTATCAAAAATTAAAACTTGATGTTCTTTGCAGGTATGTCTCAAGTCCTCATTCAAGGAGGGGATGTGGTATCTTGATAGAGCTTGCTCAAGACACATGACATGCAACAAATTAATGTTTGCACCCCTCAACCTAAAGATAGTGAATTTGTGACATTCGGAGACAATAGTAAAGAAAAATCATAGGAATCGATTGTATTGATAAAATTCATTCCCCTTTAATTAAACATATTTTTCTTGTTGATGGTTTGAAATATAATCTTCTTAGCATAAGCCAACTTTGTGACAAAGGCCACAAGATTGTGTTTGATCATACTAAATGTGTTATTGAAGGTCCAATCAATAACAAAGTTATTTTTGAAAGTCATAGGCATAAAAATATTTACACATTAAATCTAAATGACTTATCTAAAAATGACACCATGTGCTTAGCTGCCTTGAGTAATAATAGTTGGTTGTGACATAGAAGACTTTGACATGCACACATGAACTTGATTTCTAAATTTTTAGAAAAGGAATAGATGATTGGTTTACTCCAAATTAAATTTGAAAAAGATAAAGTGTGTGATGCATGTCAACAAAACAAACAAATTAGAAGCTCTTTTTATTCTAAAAGTTAGATTTTAACTTCTAGGCCCTTACAATTATTGCACATGGACTTGTTTGGTCCAACAAAAACTCTTAACCTTGGAGGCATACAAGAGATATGTCTTTGTTTGTATTGATGACTTCTCTAGATATACTTGGATGCTTTTCTTAGCTCATAAGTATGAAGCATTTGTCTTTATTGCAAAACTATCTCGAAGAGTTCAAAATAAAAAAGATTTTTAAATTACAAGTATCCAAAGTAATCATGATAGAGAATTTAAAAATAAAATTTTTGAAAAGTTTTGTGATAAAAATTGTATTAACCATAACTTCTTTACTCTTAGAATTCCTTAACAAAATAGAGTTATTGAGAGGAAGAATAGGACCTTGGAAGAAATGGTTAGAACCATGTTTTGTGTAAACAATCTATTAAGATACTTTTGGGCCAAGACAGTAAGCACTGCTTATTTTATTATGAACAGAGCCATGATTCGAGTTTCTCTCAAGAAAATTTTATATGGGCTATAGAATGGAAGAAAACTTAACATCAGTTATTTTTTGCGCCTTTAGGTGCAAGTGTTTGGTTTTAAATAAAAATAAAGAACTTTTGAACAAGTTTGATGTAAAATCTGATGAAGATATTTTCTTAAGATATTCCTTATTTAGTAAAACCTATAGAGTTTTCAATAAAAGGACCCTAGTTGTTAAAGAATCTATACATGTGGTATTTGATGAAGGTAACCTTGATTGTTCAAAGAAATTTTGTGAAGATAACTTGGTTGACTTAGAAAAAGATATTGAAGACATCTTCATTAATGACCAAGAAGAGTCAAATTGTGAGAAAGCTTCAAATTCTCAACAAGATAAAGTTCAATAGGCTGCTGGACCTTCAATTCCTAAAAATTCAAATTTGCCTAAAAGAATTGAGATATGATCATGGTCATCCAAAAAACTTAATCATTGGTGACCCATCATCTCAACCTATCAAAACTTGATCTTTTTTACATAATATTTATGGTAATTTAGCGTTCATTTTTCAGACAGAACTAAAACTTTTTGAGAAAGCTGAAAACGATAAATTTTGGACCTTGGCTATGCAAGAAGAGCTTAACCAATTTGAAAAAAATAAAGTTTGAATTTTAGTCCCAATACATAAGGATCACTCCATCATCGGTACAAAATAAATTTTTAGAAACAAAATGGATGAGAATGAATTAGTTCTTAGGAATAAAGCTTGATTAGTAGCAAAATGTTATAATCAAGAAGAAGGCATCAATTTTGATGAGACTTTTGCTCCTGTGGCTAGGCTTGAGGTCAATAGAATGTTGCTTACTTCTGCATGCTTTAAAATTTTCAAATTCTATAAAATTGATGTCAAAAGTACATTTTAAAATGGTTTAATCTCAGAAATTTTTTTTGTAAAACAACCTCCTGACTTTGAAAATTTTAATTTTTCAAACCATGTTTACAAACTTACCAAGGCTCTCTATGGTTTGAAGCACCTAGAGTATGGTATGAAAGACTTAATAAATTCTTGATTAAAAATGAGTTTTCAAGAAAAAAAATTGATACAATTATTTTCACTCAAGAAAATGATATGTTTGTTGTCCAAATTTATGTAGATGATGTTATTTTTAGCTCAACTAATGAATCTCTTTATAAGGATTTTGCCAACTACATGTAGGGAGAATTTGAGATGAGTTTGATGGGAGAGCTTAACTTCTTTTTTAGACTTCAAATCAAACAAACTCAAGAAGGAATCTACATTAATTAAGCCAAGTACACAAGGAATTTATTGAAGAGGTATGACATGCAAAAAGCAAAATCTATGGGAACTATAATGTGTCCTACAATAAAGCTTGATAAAAAATGATAAAGCAGTAGAGGAAAAACGATATAGAGGTATAATCGGATCTCTACTATACTTAACTACTAGTCGTCCAGATATTATGTTTAGCGTTTGCATATGTGCTATATTTCAATATAATCCTAAAGAATTACATGCGACTGCCGTTAAACGCATCTTTAGTTATCTCTTAGGTACATAAAACCTAGGATTGTTCTATCATAGAGTAATAGCTTTTGAGTTATTTGGCTATTATGATACTGACTTTGCTAGATGTAAATTGGATATAAAGAGTACAAGTGGAGCATATTAATTCCTAGGACACTCATTAATCTCATGGCTTAGTAAGAAATAGAACTCAGTAGCCTTATCTATAGTTGAGGCTGAGTATATAGCAGCTGGTAGCTATTGTGCACAAGTTTTTTAGATGAAATAATAACTAGAAGACTATGATTTTTACCTAGATCATATCTCTATCAAATGTGATAACACTAGTGCCATTAATATATCTAATAACACTATACAATACTCTAGAACAAAACACATTGAGATTAGACATTACTTTATTAGAGATCATGTACAAAATGGTAACATTAAACTTGAATTCATAAGCACATATTACCAACTTGCGGACATATTCACTAAACCATTAAATGAAAAAAGAATATATTATATAAGAAGAGAACTTGGTGTGTAATGTGCTCTTAATTGATGATTAAAATGCCATACTAACCATATTTGTTCAATGCATTTCAATTCTTTTAATATTCTACATTGATGTGTGAAATGTATCGACTCTACTTGAAAAAGTGTCAACACACATGTGCTTGAGCTGACTCAAAGTTATATAGAAGAGACACTGCTGGAAAAAGTGTCAACCCAACTCTATATAGTGTCGACTCAATTTCGACTTCATGCTCTCAGTAAATTTGGGTCGACCTAATATTTAAATGTGTCAACTCAATTGGCCAAAAGTGTCAACCCTTCTTGAAAAAGTGCAAAAATAAAATCTATTTTTGGACACCCCCACCTGCGAAGAAACGTGTCGACTCAAATTCAATTTGTATCGACACAAATCTTTTGCCCAGTTAAAAGGCACCGGTCCCCACCATTTGTGTCATTTCACGCTCTCTCTCTCTCTCTCTCTCTCTCTCTCTCTCTCTCTCCATAAAACTGTTCGTTTCTCGCGATTTTTCCCCCCATTCGAAAAATTGAGTCGACCCCATCTCTCCTCCCTTCTTTGATCAACTCTCTCCATCACAATGTCCGCTTGAACTATGGGTAAAGAAAGTAAACGAACAGGCGACAAAGGCCCTTCAAACCCAAGGGCTGACAAGAAGCAGAAGAAAACGACGATGACGATGGCGACGAGATCCCCGACGATCGAAATATCGGAGTCTTTGAGTTTCAAATCTAACAAATTTCAGAACCTATACTTCTCTTCATTCATGAATCGCAAGGTAATACCCAGACGCTATTGGGAGAGGTTACTTTAAATCCGTGACCCCCACTATTCCACTTTTGTAAAACTTTTCTATGAGCACTTTCACATTTCATGTATTCCCAGTACTACCATTACCTCTTGGGTAAACGGGACTAAAATACATTTGACCTCTAATGTTCTTAATGAAATTCTTTGTATTTCGGAGGGTGAAATATTTGTATCTTGCAAAGAGAACAGGAGATCCATCGAAATTGATGGATTCTCTTTTTACGATGCAATGAAGCAAATATTTGAGGTAGAGGAAGTAGATTCCTCAAAACCCTTAAAGGCAAACTCCCTAAAGCCCGAAATGTGCGTCATCCACCACATGGTTAACCACATCTTTTTGCCCCAGATGGAAAAGTTCGGTGATGTTACCTACATGCACGTATTTATCATGTGGTGCATCCTTGAACAAAAGAATCTTGGTTTTTTATTCATCTCCGACATGCTTCAATCTCATGAGAAGTCTAATTTCTCTCTCCCCCACGTAATGTTTTTAACAAAAAAATTTTGACACTTTGGTGTTTGGTGTTGATCTTTCTGCTGAAAATGTTTTTTTTTTTCAAAACACGACCTTTACGGGGCATCTACTCTCAAACATATGCAAATTTCTAAAGTTGACGAAGTATGAACTACCCTCCGTGGTACCCCATCTGTCCCTAGAAATCCTTCTACCTCTCATGACTTTTCTCCTATCCTAGTAGATTTTGGATCTCCTGTTCTACCCTCCACCAGAACCGACACTCCTACACCTTCATCTACTCCCTCCCATGTTCCTCCTCCTCATGTTGATGCTACACCTGTTCCATCTGCTGCCTCTCATGCTATTGATCTATCTAAGCTTGTTTCATTGGTCAATGGTTTGTCTTCCTCTTTGATAAATTGTCAAGCAAGGGTTTTCCATATAAAATGACTCATATCTCAAATGGATTAACACTTACGTATTCTTGAATAATAATATTTTGTGTTGACCCTAATTGATATTTGAGTCAACACCTTAAGACAAAGAATACTTGATGTTCTCAAGTGTGTCAACACCATTGAGCTAATGAGTTGACACCTTAACATGTTTATCTAAGATGTTCTAGGTATTACACTTTGAGTTGACACAAATTAAATATTGAGTCGATACAAAAAAATCGAGACTCTCTGCACTAAGAATGAGTTGACATAAACTCAGTTTGAGTCGACACCAAGTGATTCTTCATTTTGGTTATTCAAGAAATTTGAGTCGACACCAATTAAAGTTGAGTCGACACAAATGTACCGAGACTACCTGCATAATTTGTGAGTCAACACAAAATGCAATATGAGTCGACACAAATGTACTGAGCCTGCCCAAAGAATTTTGAGTAGACACAAAAGTCAAAAGAAGCACAAAATCACTAAGTTCCTACACTTTTTAGTGTCGACATGAAAGGCAATTCAAGTCGACACAAAAAGAGCCTCCTAAAAAGCTGAAGAATAAAAAGAGTTGACACCAAATGTGTTTGTGCCAACATCGTTGAGTTGGAGAAGGATGCAGAAATTTGATTCGACACCAACGAAGACTTGAGTCGACCCAACCACTTAAAGAACCAAGCCTTAGAAGTTTTGTGTCGACCCAAGCCCATTTATGTCGACACCTGTGATGAAAATTCAAATTGCACAACTGAGTTCAACTGTTGAATTTTTAGCATTTATTGCTCTTACCTACCTTATATGGTCATAAATCTTTAAGAACCTATCTAAGGAGTTACTTTTCAGTATTTAAACGAACTGTAGACTTACATTTACGGTTGTAATACTTGAATCAAAGACAAAATTTCTCAAGCTCTCATTTATTACTCATAACTCCAGCTCTTGATTCTCATATCTTTACTCTTCATTTATTGCCAATTATTTTCTAAAAAGAGTGGGTGATATTCATTGTAATATCTCATTTATTGTATCTAAGGGTAAGCCACCCTTCATCCTTTGAGTGAATAAGTAAATTTTATCAAAGAATAACACAAGAGATTAGAAGAAAAATAGGAACGTATTTTTCATAAGATTGTCTTGATGTTGTAAGGGTTTTGAATGCACCCGTAAGCATTCTATTTTAGTGAAAATTTTTAAGGGGCGTCTTGGGGAGTGGACATAGGCTTAAAAGAAGCTGAATAACTATAAATCTCGATGTTCGGTTAAATTTCTCTATCCCTAACCTCTTTAATATTCGCATTACTTTATTATTTGATTATACTTGTTATAATTATTTGTGTTATTAAAATATTTTCGAAAAGGTTTTTTAAATTGTTATTATCGTTTTAAAATCCAATTCACCCCTCTCTTAGGTTGCATAGAACTAACAATTGGTATCAGAACTTGAGCTCTTATTTTTTTTTGATTTAATCGTCTAAGAGTTTATATGGCAACTATTGGTATCAAACCTATCCAGTTAGAAGGTTAGTCCACCAATAGACCTATTTTATTCAATAGAATAAATTATAATTATTGAAAAGCTAAAATGTGTATCTGCATTCAAGCCGTAGACTATGTCATTTGGAGGGTTATCATGAATGGATCCAAAAGACCTACCAAGATCGTTGAAGGAAAAATCATTCCTAAACCTAAGAATGAATTGACTGAAAATGACATAAGAGAGATTCAAAAGAATGCTAAAGCTATAAATCTCTTATATTATTCTATTGACTCTAACAAGTTCAATAGGATCTCAACATGTGACACTGCCAAAAAAATTTATGATAGACTTGAAGTTACTCATGAAGGAACTAACCAAATCCAGAAATCCAAGATAAGCATACTTGTTCATAACTATGAATTATTTAAAATGAAGCATGATAAATAATATATTTCTGATATTATTTAAAATGAAGCAAGATAAGCATACTTGGTAAGATATATTTTAATGCAAAAATGGTGAAAAAATCCTTAGGTACATGCCTAAGAATTGGAAAACTAAGGTCACTGCTATTCAAAAAACTAAAGACCTTAATAGACTCAGCTTAGAGGAACTTTTTGGATCTTTCATGACTCATGAGATGAACATCAAGATAGATGATGAAGATGACAATAAAAAGAAGAAAAGCATTGCCTTCAAGTCTTCAACTCATGATGATGAATCCGATGAATACTCCTCAAGTGATGAGAATGAAGACATGACCCTCATCACTAAGAAATTCAAAAGATTTCTTAGAAATAAGAAATAACGATGAAAGAGGTTCTTAAAAAATGATGGACACAAAGGCGAGCCTAACAAGTTTAAGGGAGATTCAAGCAAATTCAAGAATGATCATAAGAAAGACGAGATCATTTGTTATGATTGCAAAAAACCCAGACATGTCAAGACCGAATGTCCTTAATTCAAGAAGCAATTCAAGAAGAGATTCAAGAAGGTTATGATAGTCGTATGGGGTGAAAGAGATAATAGTAGCTCCGAAGATGAAAGAAAAGAAAATGAAGGTACAAATCTATGGCTCATGACCAAGGAGGACGACGAGGTAACAAATGACCCATTCTCTTTAGATGAATTATAAAGTGCATTTGAAGATTTGCATGATGAACTAAGAAAACTGGGTGCAAAGAACTCTATTCTTAAAAAGTTGGTTCTTTCCTCTTCATGCAGTTCATCAAGTCTATGAACGTCGCAGGAGTGTTCGTCAACTCGAATGGCATAACCAAAAACTCATAGTGTCCATAACGAGTCCAGAAGGTCATCTTCGCTATGTTCTAGTACTTGATCCTCAACTAATGATACCTTGACCTCAAGTCAATCTTCGAAAAACATCTAAAACTCTTTAGTTGATCAAACAAATCATCAATCCTTGGCATATGATACTTGTTTTTCACCGTTACTTGATTCAACTTTTTGTAGTCAATACACAATCTCAAGGACCCATCATTCTTTTTAGAAAACAAAGATGGAGCTCCCTACAGCGACGTACAAACCCCTTATCAAGTGATTCCTGAAGCTGTATCTTGAGCTCTCGTAACTCAGCTAGTGCAAATTGATAAGATGGCGTCAAAATAGAAGCAATTTCTGAAACAAGATCGATAAAAAGCTCTACCTCACGACTCGGTGGTGACCCAAATAGATCGTCTGAAAAGACATCTCGATAGTCACAAACCACATGAGAAAAACACTCTTCGAACCCTAACCGCCTCATCTAATGTGAGCAGAAAAGAGGAAACCCAGGTTTCATCGGTTTCGCACAATATCAGGCATGAACACTAAACCCTCGTCTCGATCGCCCACAAAACAAAAATAATCACTTTCAGGTGTGCAAATCAATACCCTCCATCGATCACAATTGATATAGGCACAATAGGTGGTTAGCCAATCCATCCCTAGAATGATGTCAAACAAGGTCATGTCAAGAATGATGAAATCAAACTCTAGACAGTGGCTAGCAATTTCTAACTCACATAACCTACAAACTCGTCCTAACACCACGTTCCCACCGACTGGGGTCTCTATGCACAATGCATTGCACAACGAGTCAATCTCTAACCCCAAAGCAGATGCAAAAGAAGAAGAAATAAAAGAATTCGATGCTCCCATATCGATAAGAACACTGGCCCATGATTTGTACACTAAGAGAGTACCTCTGATCTCCAAGATAATAGTTGCATCATTAGGCACGATTGGTGCCTTGGAGGAATTGGGATCTCTAAGGGCATACACTCTGCCATGTGGCGCACTAATCTGTCCACCATAACCTGGGACTGTCGACCGCCACACTAACTAGGCTAAGGTACCCCCGTCTGTCGCCCTAGAAGTCTGTACTACTGGCTGCTGTTGCCGGTAAGTCTATCGACCCTGCGTGGGCTGAACCATTGGTGCACCTCCCGTGCTCGGTACATTGCCTTTTTGAAGGCAGTTTTTACAAATGTGCCCAGGCTGGCCACACCCATAACAAATTGGCAACTCCCTCCTATGTAACTGAATCAATGTTGTACCTTAAAACTGCATTGGCTATGAGCAATCTATCACACAATGCCCTAGCTACCAGCACCGGAAGCAAATGAGTTTCATCTGCTCTGGCCTCCTAGATGAAGCCACTAAAGGTAATAGTGCAAAGAACTGCTGTCGTGACCCAGATGGATGAGAACTAGGGGCGAAAGACCTTTGCCTCTTGTTAGAACACCCACATGACTGTGCCTCTGCTCCACCCTGTAGTGCCCTGACCTCTCTGGCCTACGAGTTTCATTCAAAGTGTTCTCAATCACAGCTGCAGACTCTACTAACTCTGTAAAAACACGCAGCCTCAATCCTGCCACCCGCTCTCTGATCGCAGGCCTCAATCTTTGCCTCCTCGAATGTAGCTCTTCAATAGCCACTAATTTCTGTGCAAAGCGGGACAAATTGTTAAATTTGACCTTATACTGCATGATGCTCATTGTCTCCTGAGTGAGAGAGTAGAACTCCTCTATGTATATATCCCTTGAGGACGCGATAAAGTATTTCTTCAGAAATACCCTCGTAAAAGCTGCCAGCGTGCCCTCCACGATATTCCTAAAATATTTCTACCACTTATGGTCGTCACCTCTCAACTGGAATGCAGTAAAAGTACTTAAATCTTTCTCCACTATCTGCAGTGTATCCAAAATTTGGGTCACGAGTTCTAACCATTCTATGGCTACTGTGAAATTGGGATCTCCAACAAAAGTAGGAGGGTCAAGATGCCGAAACTCTTTCATCACAACATTCGCCCTCGGCTCGGGTACTCTCTCTTTCCCCCTAGCAGCCTCAGCTAGCTAACGGATGGAGCCTACCATCTCACACAGCAATTTTACCCCGTCTATCGGTTCTTGGAGAGCATTTGCATCCCCAGCATCAGGGGTTGGCATCTCCCCTTGGCCCAAACCACAGCCACAGCCTCGACTACGGTCTCGTCCTCTCCGCGCAGACATAACTTCTACATGAAAGAAATATAGAACATAAGAACATAAGATTTAACTCATTATGCTATTACAAATATCGACTACATAACCATGCTAACATTTATCCATAAATGATCATGTAAATACATCTCAAATACCGAGAAAAACCGATAAGAGTGACGCGCTAATTTAGGTAATCTACTTAGATTCCTTGTCAGAAAACACGTTAGCCAAACACATTTCTAACTTGGTTTCCAAGTTTGTCAATCCAAATGCCTGGAGGAAAGACCCATTAGTCCTAAGGTTCATCTCCCATGCTCACATATACACGACATTCACATACTCAACATGTTATCAAAACATTTAAACACATGCAATTAAGCACACGGAACTATCCTTGTAGGGTGATGCAATCCCTTTTCACGGCTCTTAGGTATTTGAACCTAGAGCTATGATACCTAGTTATAATGCCCTAATTTTCAAACGATAAAACTCCATGGGAACCAAAACGAAAACGATATTTTATTTGTAAAATAAGTAACAAAAATACGCTATTTAAACCAAAAAGAGTACCCTTGAGCTTTTCCAACCCAAAAGTTTCATTTGAAACAAAACCTAATTTTTGTTTATATAGCGGCTTCCCGCTCGAGCTGACCATCTACCGCTCGAGCAGTGAGAGATACCCGAGAGATTTTCAAGTCAAAACCAAAAAAGCTTCCAAAATCTAAAAAACACACCCAAAATCTCATTTTCTTTGAACTAAGGTTCGAACAACAATATATATATATATATATGGGACAAAAATATTTGTGTTAAAGAAATTACTCTTTTAGCTCGAAATGAATCTAATAAAACATTGAAACCCATAGGCAAACGTTTAAACTCTTGGATACTGATATCAACAATGAACCAAAGATTCCGCTTATGGATCATACAACTTACATGCATTAAAATAAACACCTAAGGCTTAGAGTATAAGTTTTCTATTCCCAAACATTATACATATCAAAACATGGCTCAAACAAAAGGAAAACCAAAAAAGGTCTTCCGCCACCTCCGACTTCTCTAAATCATCACGCGTGATCATGTGTATCTGAAAAAGGTTTTCAAATCCCACACCATGAGCCGAGGCTTAATAAGTAACAGACTAATACGAAGTAAAGGCAGAACATGTTATCAAAAATATAATGTTTCTACTCGCACAAGCCTCAAATAAGGTTTTGTACTAACCACAATATTTTACATGCAACACATTTTTTTTTACGGACTTTCACCGTAGGACCACAATCTGTCCCTCGCTATGCAAATCTTCATGGGCTTTCATCATAGGACGAGTAATCACCCCACATTATGCAAATCTTTACGAGCTTTCACCGTTGGACGAATAATCACCATCCTTTATTATGCAAATCTTCACGGACTTTCAACGCATGATGAATAATCACCCCTCATTATGCATAAATCGATCGAGTTTGCACGCACATGACCATGTACAAACTTCAAAAACATATATCAACGTCATCCATCTAACCATGGAGATCGACCCATGTTAAAAATAATGCTCAACCCCAAGAATTAGCTCCAAACTTCTAATATTAGGTTTCGTAAACACTTACATAAATTCTTCTGGTGTTTCAAACTCCTCTTTTCGAAAACAACATGAACACATACGTCTCTTAAAGTCGTAATAAATCATAAAAGTGCACAACATGCTTTTTAGCCACCTAAACACGGCTTAAACACAAAATTTAATATTTAATGCATTTTAAAATGGTAGAAAGGCATAAAACTCTACGTAGCACCCCTTTAAGACAAAATAGTCTAGAATCCTATCTCGGTGAGTTAAAACTCGAAACTTTAAACTCTGGCGAGAAACCAAAGTCGTCAAAACACGATGCCGTTTGGATGAACGAGAAGCCCACGTCAAGGATATCAAGGATCGACTATCCGAGCACCAAGATTGGAACTCGAACCAAGCCTAAAGCTAGAGAGAAGGTAGCAATTTTGAGAGTTCTTGGTAGAGAGAGAGAAGGAAACTTACAAAAAAAAGTTTTTGTTCAAAAACTAAGACATTGGCTGTTTTATAAATATCCCACGCGCGGCTGTCCACTTGAGCGAGCAGGGATATGTTATCAAGCGATCCCCCACTGACTCAACTCTTAGCCACCTACTCACTTGAGTGAGCAGAGCACCGCTCGAGCAGTCATTGCTGGGTGAGAACCCAAACAAAAGAAGCATGACCAAACCCATGCATGCATGATGCATATAAAAATATGCCGTTCCATAACAATCATGCAATAACCAACACATTGAATGAATATTATGAAAATAAAACAGAATTGAGTCTCACAGTTAAAATGGAATGTTAAAGTTCGATTAGTTTGATTGGTAGATGTGAAGAGTTCTGAACTAAATAGATGACACGTCAAAGTTCTGAAGTTGATTTTTTTATTTGTTAAGGTATGTAGAGTTTTTAAAAATTTTAAAATATACCTTCTTATATATATCTATTATATACATTTATACTATTCACTGACATATGATTTAGTGATACAATATGCAAGGAAGTATATATGATCAAGAGTTAAACAATTTAAAGAAAAACTTCAAGAAGGAAAGGTCTATTGTTTGAAGGGAGTTCACATTGTACGGACTAATGATATATTTAGACTTGTTTCATATAAGTATCACGTCGTGTTTACAAGAGAGACCAAAATTGTTAATGTTCTTAACATAGACGATGAATTACCATTATATAAGTTCAATTTTGTTAAACTACCAGAAATTGAGTATTACATAGATCAAGACATACAGCTAATAAGTATTCATCTATGTATTATTTATATTCATTGATTTTAAATTTTATTTCTTTGTAAATTTATTATTTGTTTATTATTTTATTTGGTATTTGGCATGCATATAAGGGATTCTTATATTTATTAGATGTTATTGGATTAGTGGTATTTGTAAATGAATGCCAGTATATTCATGACGGCAATGCTGTAAAAAGAGAGGTTGTATTAGTTGATCCCAGGTAAGTTATTATTTTAATGCAGTTTCAAATCACTTCTTCATGAAACTTAGAATTAACATTATAAATATTTTTTCTTATTTTGAAATAGTTGGACTTTTGTTCACTTAACTATTTGGGGAGAATTTGCAACAAAAGATGCCAATAATATGTTTGAAAAAGTTGAAAACAACAAAGTCTTAGTCGCTTATACAGTTATGGTTAAAGATTATTAACGTAATTATGCATTATATTATAATAGATTTTTTTTTTTACGTGCAGTTTAAATAATAGGTTAACACATTTTTTTTAAATTTATATAGCCATGCCTTTCTACCACTAAATACAAGAAGTTGTACGTAAATCCTAAGTTGATTGAAGAAAAATAGGTCCGTGCGTGGTAAGTTATAAGTATAGTTAATTTAATTGATATACATTTGACGCAATCAAATTTAGACACACTCACATATATCTATATGTATTCGACATTTGTTAGGATTGATAATGATTACAATTGGACGTCTAGTGAATCATTTTGCTAATAGTTTCAAATGTTAAGAGAATTAAAATATGTAATTTTGCTCCTACAAAATAAACATGAGTATTCTTAATTTTAATATGATTAGTTTTTCATTCATATGTTAATATGAAGTTATCTCAAATTTATGTAGGTCAAGTATTTTTGCATAATTGCATTCATCATTGGTATGGAAGGATGATAAAAATATTTGGTATGTTCATGTGTATAATAGACTTTTACAATTACATTAGATGTCACCAAAAAGTTGAAGAACCTATACAACGGTATATTTTGATAAGCATTGTTATCATATCAAGTGAAAAAGTATTTTACGTAATTAATGTTATGTCAATTATATTTTTGGGTATATTACACTTATCACTCATGTATTTAAGGGTAATAATACCGACACCTCCTCTATTATTTGAAATATCACGGCACCTCCTTATATTTTTATTTTTGTAACACTTATATTTAAAAGTTAACTTTTGGACAAAAAATACTGTTTTAACAGTATTTTTAATGTTTTTAGTTTTTTTTTAATTACAAAATTTTATTTAAAAATTTTCTAATTAAAAAATAAAAAATTACTGAATACAAAAATAAGTAAAATAAAAACATAAAATTTAAGTTATTAATTTATTTTTATTTTTAAGTTTTTAATTTTGATAAAAAAAATATTAATTTTTAACTTTTTATAGTTTTTGATGAGAGAAATTAGAAAGTAAAAATATTTTAAGTAAAAGAAATAAAAAAATCACTAAATTCGAAAATAAACAACATAAAATTTGATTAATTAATTTATTATGGTTTATATGATTTTTTTATATTAAGGCATCGCGTGTAATAAATTTTTTTATATGCTTTTTTTTTGTGTATAGTGAAATATTTTAATATTAACCCAAACAAGTATAGTGAAATGTTCTAACATTAGTTTAAACGTGCATACTTGTTTTTTTTTTCTTGTAAGCAATTAAAAAATAAATAAAAATCTGATAAAAATTTGAAAAAGTTCAAATAAGGTGAAAAAAACCATTTTAAAGCTTTATAAGGCACTTTTTTTTTCATTTTTCATGAATTTTTTAAATTTCAGCCAAAATAACTATACTTTTAAATTTATTTTATTATGATAAATCAAATATATAAAAATATTTAGAGTAAAAAAATTTTAAAAATTCAAAAAAAACTGAAAGAGCCACCACACACACAAAAAAAGGCGAAAAAAATTTTATCCCAAATAATGCATTGGTCAAGAAAATTATATTTTTTTTCAAATTATTTTAATTAAATGAATTTTAAAAATATAAAAATTTATGTTTTACTAAAAATAAAAATAAATAAATAATTATCATACTAAAAACAAATACACTCACACGGTTAATTTCATTTGACAAGATTTTAACTGCTCTCATTTTATTTATACCACTAATACTCATATAATTAATGAAAAGTTCTTTGGCATCAAATGTATAATTAAAGAGAGAGAGTTGGAAATTAAGAGAATTTAATTATCAAAATTAAGAGTTAAAAACTTAAAAATAAAAATAAAAATAAATTAATAAATTAAATTTTATATTTTTATTTTAGTTATTTTTGTATTTAATAATGTATATTGATTCAATTCATATGAATCAACATACATTCCTGTTCTATCATATGTATTTAAAGTTGATTAGTCTAAACATTGTTTATATCTTTTTTATAGAGTTTTTAATATATTAAATTGGTACTATTACTGCATGTAACGCATTTGTAATTAAATTTATACGTCAATTGATAAAGTTACATTTAATTTTTTTTGTTAATATATTCTTACACTGTCGATATTGCTCGAAGTTGGAAGAATAAAGCGATTATTTGGATAGGAAGGTATTTATTTATTTGCTTATATTTGAATAGGTTTTATTAAAATAATTGTATAGTTTAATAATTTTTAAATTTTCTTGATAAACTTTTGTACTATCTTAAAAACTTGGCAATTATATTAAAGAAATTGATTGATGCACTGGTTCACTGCTAGTTACTGATTATAACTTTTGTCTAAAAGCCACTTTTAACAAAATCCAAATAATATAATTTTAGCAAAAGTAAAATATATAATAATATTAATTTTTTGGGTATATAAAGTAACAATTTATCATTTATTTGAGCAATGCAAATGCAAAAATAATATTAATGATTTCAGAATTTTGGCCAAATTGTTTATTTGCTTATTTTAGTTGACTTATTATCATCATTAGTGAATTTTTTTATTGTTTAATTAAACTATTTTATTTTTTAATTTATTTCATTGAGATAAGTCAGAAAAGTAATTTTTTTTAACCAAAAGATACAAAAAGTTTAGAAAAGCCAAAAATATGCCAAAATAAACAAATAAATCAAATTTTATGTTGTTTATTTTTATTTTTAATGAACTATAAAAATTAATCGAACACAAATTAACTATAGAAAATGCATGTTAAATTCACATGCATTTGAATATAGGTTCTACATGCATATTGATGTGTGAGATGCATATTTTGTGATGATTGTAATTAATTTTTATGTGTACAAAATTTTTCATAGACCTAACGGGTCTTTATCAGTGTGTCCCGTTTCACATATTTATCTTCTCGTATATATGTTGTGGTGTAAGAATTTTATAGTTCAAGAAATCTCATGTAATTATTTATTTTGAAAATATAGATGGGCGCGCATGCATTATTTGGGCTATATATACTCAAAAAAAAAAAGAGGCCGCATTTCACATAAAAAGTGAATGTGTAGAGAAAATTGGTAGGTGCATTTATAAACTCCCTTGCTTAAATTCTGAGCAATTCCCTTTCTCTCTAGTTTCACTAGTAAACTTTTAAATCTCATAATACTCTATGTATAATTTCTTATTTGATAAAAAATATTTTTAGAATGTATTTAATGGAATTTAACAAATAAGATTGCCATTTAATATGAGAAAATAAAGATTTGTAAACAAAATAATCGAAAGAAAGATAATGCCGAGAGACAATGACAAAGACGTAACTTTGTTGATCAACAAAAACTAAGATGAGATTTTGAGAACGAAGACAGATGTTACAAAAATAGATGTTACAAAAATAGAGATAGAGATAAGTTTATGCAAATACAAATATAAATACAATTTTGTCGCTCTCACATAAATAAAGATGTGACTGTCGCTCTCACATAAATCGCTCTCACATAAATAGAGACACGATTTTACTCTCTTCACTTAAATAAAGATATGACTCTATCCCTTTCTACGAGAATATAGATGATATTTTATACCCCAACAAAATTGTGTGCACGTCACACGAAAAACGTGAACCAACAAATAGTCAAGATAGACGAGTCTTGGTAGTTCAGCAGTTTTATGCCTTTTCATAAGTCTCCTCACTCAGGTGGTTCGCGATTTGAATCCTCCTACCCCTTTTTTCCCTCCCCTCCCCTTCCCTTTTCTCTCCGCTGTTCTTATACTCCCAATAAAAAAAAAATAGTCAAGATAAAAATATAATTTGCTAAAAAAAACTAACAAATATAAAATCTTATCACAAGGACTTTGTAATTAATAAATGCCTAAAATAATACTGGTTGATATTTTCCCCCAAATCAAAAGTCACACATTTAACGGGTCCCAATTGCCACACTCGGCTTATTTTTGTTGTATATGAGAAAGAAATATAGATGAAAAGTCCAACTGTCCGATGTTGAACTTTTCTATAGAGTATTTGTTTTAGTTGAAATTATAAATTTATAAATATTAATTAAGAAAATTTATATTTATTAATCTATAGTTAAAACTATAAGTATAGGCTATTAGGTCTTGTATGTAAAGTCTAAAAAACTTGATATTTAGAGATTTAGTTTTTTCAAAACAAAAAGGAAGAATAAAAAAGCTAAATTGTTTGGCATAGTTTTTATAGTAGCTTTTTTATTTTTAAGTTTTTATCATAGCTTTTTTATTTTCATTAAAATGTGTAATGTTTCGTTACTTTTTGCATTTAATTAGCATTTGGATATTCGCACTACTTTTTTTCTTGTTTTCGTGCATAGAGTTAACTTTTTAACTCGGTGTATTATAGTTATTTTTACATAAAAACTAGTTTTTTAACAAAAAATTAGCTTTGAAGAAAAAATTAGCTTTGAAGAAAACCTACTCTCTAAATTACATGGTGCCTATGGTATTATCCAAAATCAATTGTCCTTTGTATTGATAGACTGTCTTACATATCCCATGATTAAATACACTCAGTTTTCATTTAAATTGTAATAAACAAGGGTGTCCTTTAAAAAGGTCGAGGAAATTTTATGGTAAGCTTTCTGAAGATCGATTTTAAAGACCATACTCCCTTTAAGGCCTTTTTTGAATCTCAACTAGTGAACTACATTTTGAGAGAGAAAAATATTATCATATGTGGACTTAGAGGGGGATGAAGCTACTTTGGAAAGAGTTGATAAGGTTGTTGAGGAGAGATCTAATCTTGCTCACCAGAACTTTGGTGATGGCTTTGTAGGCCACATTATAGATGCTAATAATTCTAAACATCTTTATGCAATTGGGGTTTTTAGATTTAAGAATCAGGGCTATAAGGATTTTATTAACTCCCTCCAGTATCTCCTTTTGACTAAAGTAATTTATAACAAAAGGTGCTTTGTCTGAATCCCATCAAGCCCATGTGCTTTGTAAGGTTTGATACTCTTAACAACTTCCCAAACTTCCTTATTGGTAATAGGTGTATTAAGAATATTTTTCTCTTCTCTGGTAAGAGAAACATGGTCAAGGTTGGTTTCTAGGCCAGTATCCTTCTCAGTATCAAGTTGGAACAAATTGTTAAAGTAGTTCCAAACGAGTTCCTTCAGGGCTTGAGGGTTATCCACTCATTGGTTCCTTTCGTCTTTAAGTATAAAAACTTTAGACTTACCTCTTCTTATAATAGTGGTAAGGTGAAACAATTTAGTATTTCTTTCGCCCAACTTAATCCGGTTCAGTCGAGATTTTTTCAATAAAAATAATTTAAAAAGTGTGTACATTTATAAATGTTCTTAAATTATATGACTGTGAGAACCTGTTGGTTTTTATGGAATCAAATATAATTTTTTAAGAGGTCAAATATTTTAAATATATATATATACACACACACTATAATAATATTTTTTTAAAAAGTTAATGGGATCATTTGACCTCACATCAACCAATGTATTGTCGCCCCTGTATAACATAAACCAATTAATGTAATAGTATAAAAAAATAATACAATTATGGTTAATGAAAACACTAAAAGAGATAAATATAAATGTATACTATTCTATAAAAGAAGACTCACTTGGTGTATAAATTTTTTACTTTGCTTAAAAAATTCCTAAAACAACTACCCACGAGTCCGTTTTGTCTTCTAGCAACCCATTATCCCCATTATTAGTAACTGTTTCATTTATGCTTCCCATCTTCTGATAAATCAAATATTGCCGCACCAAAACCCCGCAAGTGCTCGTACCTATCATCGTCACTGAACAGCCATCTCCGACGAGTGCTCATGCTTCCATCACCTATCATTCCATCGTCCAGTTCCCATCTCCAGCAAGTGCTCATGTTTTCATCACGTATCATTCCATCATCCAGTTATTAGGGGTGTGTATGGGTTAGATTGAGTTGGGTTGGGTTGAAGGCATATTAATTTTCACCCAGTTCACACTAAGCGGATGAAAAAATTTCAACTTACCACCAATTCACTCATCTCTAAAAACAGGCGAGTTGGGTGACTTCTTAAGCGATTTCAAACCAACAGTTTTAGTATTTTGGCTGGTGGAGTTATTATAAAATAAAAAAATAAATAACTAAATTTTCAACAAAATTAGCAAGCAATTTTTTTTAAAGCAAAACACACTCAACAATTAGGCAAACCATTCAACAATTAGCACCTTAAAAAAAAAAACACATTTAACGACAATCACAAAAGTAAATTAGGTACGAAGTAGCAATTAACAAAACACATTCAATTTCAACAATTAGTATCTCCCAAACAAAATATAATAACACATTCAGCGTCAATCACAAAAGTAAAATAAGTAGCAATGCAGAATAAACATACGAAACATACAAAAATATTTTTAAAAAAAATTACAAAAGTAAACCATTATGTTAATTTTATAACTTATATATATAATGAGCTAAGATTCTACGTATGTGAGGAATACTAAAACTTATTTGCACTCTAGGCGGGTTACGTTAGGTTAAACAGTGAATTGAAAAATTATAAACTACAACTAATCCACCTATTTTTTTTTTTTCAACCTATCAATCTACATAAACTGCACGGGTTGGTGTGGTTCGGCGAGTTGGGTGCTAGTTGGCGGGTTGACTGCACACCCTTACATTCAGTTCATCAATCTTAGTGAGTTTACTGTATTTTATCAATGGCTTTTCTTCTTTTTCTTTTTCTTTTGAATATACTTTTGCATTTTCTAAAATCTTAATTTTAAAGAAACTTAATTTTAAAAACTTAAGTCCATGTTTGAAAAAATTTTGAACGCCCCATGGCGCATCAAATTATTTTATTTTAGTTTATTTTCCTTTTGTTCACTGTATTAACTTTTATTTTGTTGATTTTTTTGGATATCTATTCTAATAAAGGATATTGTTCTCTTTTATTCATGACAAGAGATTCACCAGTGTTTGAAGCTCCCATCACTGTGTTTTGGAACAGATTGCAATTGATAAGTAGCTATGAAATTTCGCTTTCCATCTTCTTCAATTCGGAAAACACTGGTAAAGTGCAACTAAATAAATTGGTTGTAAGATAATTTTACAATTCAAATTTGGATAAATTATACTGACCTCCCCTGATATTTTTGATAAAAACAAAAACTTTTCCTGTGATTTTGAAAATATTACTAACTTCTTATCAGGTTTAATTTTTAAATCAATTAAATCCAATCGTTAAACATTCCGTTACACTCAACGGAAATCACCTCAAATACCACTAAAATTACCCAAAACCACCCTTAAAACAACTATCCCAAACCCACCGCCACCCAAAACCACCAGGGAGAGAAGAGAGCGAGAGAGAGAGAGAGAGAGAGAGAGAGAGAGAGAGCATAGAGCAGAGAGAGAGACAGATAGCAGAGGAAAAGGGACGACAGTGGCAGCGGTTGCGTGCGGCGTGGGGGTCAGCGGTGAGGGTGGGGGACGACGATGGCGGCGATGGCGTGTGGACCAACAAACCTCATATAAGATGTTAAAGTATAAAAATGTACATTTTCTTATCTTCGAGCAAACCGATCAGTTGATTCCCCAAGATGACTGGTCGATTTGGGAAGACGATCTGAAGTGCTTGCGCCTGTTTTAAGATTTCGATTGTGTTCGATCCACCGATTTTCATAACATTGTGAAGGAAAACCCTCACGACAACGGAGATTAGTTGTTCAGGTTTGGGTGGAGATTAGCCGGCGGCAGTGTTGAACCCACCGATCATACGACTTTCAGGCCACCACCGTCGCACACTACACGCCACCGCTGCCACCTTCGTCCCCCACCCTTACTGCCGACCCCCACACTGCACGCCACCGTCGTCCCTCTTTCTCTGCTCTCTCTCTCTCTTTGCTCTCTGTCCTCTCTCTCTCTCTCTCTCTCTCTCTCTCTCTCTCTCTCTTTGCTCTATGCCCCCCCTCTCTTTCTCCCTATGCTCTCTCGCTCTCTCTTCTGTCTCCACAGTGGTTTTGGGTGGCGGTGAGGGCGATGCGCGGTGGTTTTGGGTGGCGGTGGGTTTGGGGCAATGGTTTTGGGTGACGGTGGTTTGGGGGGGCAGTGGGTTTGGGATAGTGGTTTTGAGGATGGTTTTTGAAGTGATTTTGGATAGTTTTAGTGGTTTTACGGGTGATTTTCGTTAAGTGTAACAGAATGTTTAATGATGGGGCTTAATTGATTAAAAAATTAAACCTGATGGGAGAGTAGTGATATTTTCGAAACTACATGGAATGTTTCTATTTTTGTTAGAAATCTTAGGAGATGTCAGTATAATTTACCCTTCAAATTTTAAAAACAATGTACAAAAATGTAAAAATTTTCAAAAAACACATAAACAATGTTCAAGATTTGAAACTGTATGGAATTTTAGCTTTGCATAAAATGTCCTTTCTCTCTCTCTCTCTCTCTCTCTCTATATATATATATATATATATATATATATATATATATATCAGTTTCTAACTGTCCATTCCCGGAGGAAAAGGCAAACTGGCAGATAGAAGCATTGAAAAATGCAGCTGAGGCATGCAATCTAGTAGATGCTCGCCCGTTTGATTGTTCTTTCACTTGGAGTAATGGTTGGCGAGGGAGTAACTTGGTTCAGGCCAAACTAGACAGAGGACTGATAACGGGGAGCTAGGGGAGCTTATTCCCACAATCCTAGGTTCGCACCTTAGCGTGTCATTGCTCAGATCATGCTCCCATTATTGTTCACTATGAGACTGTTGTGCCCTCCGGAGGTGGACATACCAGATCCAAGCTTTACAGATTTGAGAAGATGTTGATGAGATTGGAGGACTATGAGAACATCATCAATCAAGCATGGCACGTGCCGGTGGTTGCAGATGGTTTAGAGGCCATTAAAGAACGAATTTTAAACACTAGGAATTCCCTGGTAGAGTGGAACAAACGTTCTTTTGGCCATGTTCAGAGCTCGATCAAGAGGCTAACTAAGAAGATGAGTAGATTGAAGACTAGCCTCCCATTTGGGGATAATGGGGAGTTGGAAGCATCTTTGACAGGACAACTGGAAGAGCTGCTGCACCGGGAGAAGGAAATGTGGAAACAGGGACCAGAGTGGAATGGCTTCACCTGGGGGACAAAAATATTGGCTTTTTTCATGCTAAAGCATCCACTAGACATAAGAGAAACCTTCTCTTGGGCTTAGAAGATGGGGGCGGGGATTGGCACACAAATCCGCAAGCAGTACACGAAATTTTGACAGATTACTTTTCTGATATCTTTAGATCCTCCAACCCAATAATTAGTACTCAGTGGGCAGAGATGGTGCAAAGTAATGTCTCAATGGAGATGAATAACAATCTTGTACGGAAATATGATGCGTTTGAAGTGAAGAAGGCTCTCAACCAGATGGCTCCACTGAAAGCCCCAGGGTCGGATGGAAAACCAGCTGGCTTGTATCAAAGGTACTAGAGTATTGTAGGGGATAATGCCTTACAAGCTGTCCTTTCCATTCTTAACTCATCTGTATCTACTGAACCTATCAATGATGCCCTCATCGTGTTAACACCAAAGGTTAAATGTCCGAGAAAGGCAAGTGACTTTAGACCAATATCTCTCTGTAATGTTATTTATAAGATAGTTGCAAAAACCATTGCAAACAGATTGAAGATGGCTCTTCCAGATGTTATTCATGAAGCCCAAAGTGCCTTTATCTCAGGACGAATTATCACTAACAACATTATGATTGCATTCAAGCTATTCCATCATCTGAAGAATAAAAAGATTGGAAAGGAGGGCATCATGGAAATGAAACTAGACATGAGAAAGGCCTACGATTGGGTCGAGTGGTCTTTTTTGGAGGCAATGATGAAGTTGCTGGGCTTTGCGGATAATTTTGCTCAGTTGGTGATGAGATGCATTACTACTGTAAGCTACAAGATCTTGGTGAATGGAAAACCTTCCTCATCCATAAAGTCATCTCGAGGGCTACAACAGGGCGACCCACTCTCACCATATCTCTTTCTGATATGTGCGGAAGGACTCTCAGCGTTATTGAAAAGGGTGAAAGCAGATGATGTTATTCATGGAATCAGAACATGTAGGAATGGACCACTCATTTCTCATCTCCTCTTTGCCGACGATAGTCTTTTATTCTATAAGGCAAACACAGTGGAAGCACAAGCAATTCGGGATATTTTAAAGGTTTATGAAGAAACTTCTGGCCAATAGATAAATCTCAGCAAGTTAGCTATTTCCTTTAGTAAAAATACCCCACCTATCTGTGTATCAGACATCAAGGGCGTAATGGGGGTCAATGTTGTGGATGAACAAGGTAGGTATCTCGGAGTGCCATCAATGATAGGTAGATCCAAGAAGGAGATCTCCAGGTATATCAAGGATAGGGTGTGGGATGTCATCTAGGGTTTAGGGGAGAAATTGCTATCACAGACGGGGAAAGAGGTTCTTATCAAAGCTATGGCCCAAGCTATTCCAACCTACACTATGTCCATTTTCAAGCTCCCATTAAGGCTGTGTGAGGTGATAACTACTATTATTTCCAAGTATTGGTAGGGAGGATCGGAGATGGGTATGAAGATTCCCTGGCGAAGGTGGAACGATCTCTGTGTATGCAAAACACAAGGGGGCCTAGGTTTTAAGAACCTAGAATGGTTTAATCTGGCAATGCTAGCCCAACAGGGATGGAGGATTCTCCACAATCCCTCTTCTCTTGTTGGAAGATTCTTCAAAGCCAAATATTTTTCCACATCTACCTTTCTTGAGGCGAAGGCGGGACCAAGCTCCTCGTATATCTGGAGGAGCATCATTGAGGGACAAGACATTCTGAAAAAGGGAATAAGGTGGGTGTGGGCAATGGTGAACAAATTCGGATATGGAAGGACATGTGGATCCCTAGAGGACCTTATGCTAGGAAATAAAGAGGGCTGGAATATAAATCTTTTAAGTCAACTTTTTCTTCCCCCGAGAAGGAAATGATTAGTGCTATCCTCATTAGCCCGAGTGGTAGGGAGGATAGAATCATCTGGCACTACATAATGCATGGGAGATACACAGTCCGGTCAGGATACCACCTCGCTGTGGGATCAAAGGAGGACATGGCAAGATGTTCAGACTCCTCAGTGGTAACCAGCTTTTGGAAGGGGATCTGGTCGGCAAAGACTCTAAGCAAGGTAAAGATTTTCATGTGGAGAGCCTGCACTAATATTCTCCCGATCAGATTGAATCTCTTTCGAAGGAAAATAATTCACGATCCCTCGTGTGTCTTCTGTGGGCAGCAGATTGAAACTATTATTCATTGTTTGAGAGACTGTGCATATGCCACTCGGGTTTGGAACCACGTCCCAAATTTGGGGGATTGGAAACATATTGAAGGAAGAGGCAATTTTCGACTGTGGGCGGAGTTGGTTCATAGCATTTTGGACAGGGATGCTTTTACTCTTTTCTGCATGATATGTTGGAGACTCTGGACTGAGAGGAACTATAGACTAATGAGTCAACCTACAGGGAATCCGAAGGCGCCTGGGGAAATTATTTCTTTAGTAGGACAAATGTTGGCTGATTTCAACACAGCAGTCTTCTCCAGCTCTGAGAGACCCCACTCAAATCACCATTTAGTGATGTGGCAACGACCAGCACGAGATTTCATAAAGATCAACTTTGATGGGGCGAGATGCAAGGATGGTAGAGCTAGACTGGGGTTCATTGCTCGAAATGATCAGGGTATGGCCGTTGCTGTAGGGATGAAGCATGTTCTGAATTCTTTAGATGCGGACCATGAGGAAGCTGCTAGTGCAAATTTTGCGTTACGCTTTTCTCTTTAACGTAGGATAAGACAAGTCCACTTAGAAGGAGACTCCTTAAGGGTAATTATAGCGTTTAATTCAAATGAGGAAGATCTCTCCCTTATTGGCAATCTC
The DNA here is from genome assembly GCA_034768845.1 of Heliamphora exappendiculata. Lineage (NCBI taxonomy): Eukaryota > Viridiplantae > Streptophyta > Magnoliopsida > Ericales > Sarraceniaceae > Heliamphora > Heliamphora exappendiculata. Next base: position 16,703 of record JAOTRH010448717.1, on the reverse strand, counting down.
ATCGAAGAAGGCTGTGATCCTTTTCGGTCTATTCCCTCTTTTGTGTGCACTCATATTAAGAGACAAGGTAATAGTGTCGCTCATGATCTTTTAAGATTGGCGCTCTCGATGGAAGGATGCCGAATCTGGACCACGACAATTCCGAATCACATTCGAGATTTAGTTTTCAAAGATTGTATTGCTGAATAATTCCACTGTCTTTATCAACAACAAAAAAACTGTTCACTCCCTCTCAATCTGTATTTTGCCTTTGTTTCTTTGTACTATTTTTTATTCTTCTCTGTTGTATATCGAGATTAAAGTTAGTTGCTTACTTTTCTGTGGCTGCAATGGTTATTGAGATTAAAGTTTGTTTCTCTCTCTTTCTTTCATTTTTCTTTTATATATGTGTAGGAGGCACAATTAGTTATTAGGTAAATTACACTGACCTCCCCTGAGATTTTGGTCAAATACAGTCAATCCTACTTTTTGGGACAAATTACATTGACCTCCCTTACTGTTTAAAATGTTGTTACATGCTAACCCAAACCGTAAGGATTTCGTCTATAACCATTTGTGTCATTACTGACATGAGTTTTTATTCCCATTTTATTCTCAATTCAGGAAGGCATCAAATCATGTCTGAGTACTCTTAATTTGGAATGCCAGTTTTGCCCTTTATGCATAAGTAGCCACTATATAGCGTTCTCTCTGAGTTTCTTTATGTGCTCCCTTTGTTTTGCCCTTTGTCTACAAAATAAGAATTTTTTCATGTATTGTTTTAATTTTTGTATGAATTTTAATTTATTTTATAATTTATTGCAGTATAAAATTTAAATTTATTTGTAATTTATTTTAGTGTTAAATCAAATTATGTATTATTTTAATTTTTATATGAATTTTTATTTACTTTATAATTTTTTATAATATAAAATTTAAATAAATTGAGTCACAACTCAGTCACATGAATTCGTTAAAAATTCTAATTTGTGAACCCTAACCTCAGAGTTATATATTAAGCCACCAAATTACAATTAATTAAAGTCTTGTAAAATATAAGCAATTAATTTACATAGGTTCAGTGCAACCCAAACACATCCAAAAACACACACAGAGGTTCCAATTAACCCCCACACACAATATCCAGAGGATTTACGCATGAATCATGCATCCTCACAACCATGGCGTGCGGATGGTGGCACTGTGGTGGCGACATAGTGGTACTCGGGTGCGATGGTGGTCTCACGGTGGTGCCGGTGGTGAGGGTATATATATACATATATACATATACATAGACAGAGAGAGAACCGAAAGAGAGAGGAAGAGAGTCTGGCAGTCGTCGAAGTTGGGGTTGCTGGTGGTGACTGGTTGTGGTGGTGACTGTGCAGTGGTGGTGCTATGGTGTGATATATATATATATATATATATATATATATATATATATATATATATAGAGAGAGAGAGAGAGAGAGAGAGAGAGAGATAACAGAGAGTAAGAAAGAGACCGTAAGAGAGAATGAAGGGAGGGGAGAGCTCGGCGACGACGGAACGACGGTAGAGGCAGTGATAGGGTCGCGAGCGGCAACGACAGGTGTGGACGGCGGTGGCAGTGACTGGAAACGGAGGTGGCGACAGCGTGGGTGTGGCGTTGTCGAGAGGTGCAGCGGTTAGGGGGGTTGAGGCGCCCATTCTTCCTCTTTTTTTTTTTTTTCTTCACTTTTCCAGCTATTGCACTCACAATTGCACGTGATAGTGCATCACGCACGAATGAACCAAATAAAAACATCTGAACCAAGAGAGGGCGAAATAGTCTTTACAATAATAGGGAGTGACATGACAGTGTATATCACATTCCTCTCAATTTTCAGACAAAATATCTAAGGGTACTTTGGTCATTTCAGCTTCTCCGTTAACACCGTCTCACCGTAAGGGAAGTCAATATAATTTGTCCAAAATAATAGAATTGACTATATTTGATTTAAATCTCATGGAATGCCAATGTAATTTACCCTTATTTGTTTTATTTATAGGACTTTTAAAGAAAAAGAAAAGAAAAAATCAAACTCATAAAATGTTGTCAATAAAAACTATAGAAATTACAAGAAGTAGCATTTCATTCCCAAAATATATGTAAAATTCGAGTCAAGAAAGTCAATAGCAGTATTTGGTTTCATTAGCTTCAAAGTTGCCCTCGGTCTCAAATAGGAATGTACAGATCAATTTTATAGATTGAAATTTATTTGACGGTAAATTTGTAATTAGATTTATTCTTTTTGAATTATTTTTAATGATTTTATCTACTCTATCCAATAAAGGAAGCTCAAGTTATAGTTAACGCCATGTCACAAATTTTTAAATTCCAAAATTACACACTCATAATTAATTTCTCTAGCCAAAAATAACGTTTTCTACACTAATTCAGGCTAAAAATATAAAACTATCACAAAACATGTCACAACCACAAGTGAGTTACTTTTTTGTGATATATACATACACGGTAATGGTGGTATTATGATTCTAAATTGGTTTATAATTTCTTGTGAAGAATTAACATAAATATTATTTATCTGTTAAATTTGATTTTATAGTATAAAAAATATATTAGTTTTTAATATTTTAAAATAATTTAAGTCGCATGCGTATCGCATGTGTCCCAAACACTAGTTAATGTGAAATGCTGTAATAAAAAAAGATATGAAATTATTGAAACTAACTAAAGATATAGCTCCTAACAGAATCTAATGACATAAAAAATTTATATAGTCGATTTTAATTAATTAAAACAAAATTTATGAAAATTTGATAAACAGTTCAATTTATAAGCTGTTTACTGTTTTTTATCAAACATAATATTTCTTAATAAGCAAGATCTATCATCATAAAAGTTTTAACACGCAAAGTTCTCTATTGATGCGTGTATGATTTTTTATGACAAAATATCCTATGTACAGATAAATTTATCTACCTTATTATAAGCACATATAAAGATCACACACAAATTTATATGTCTTTTTGTAAGCACACGCATAAGTTGTTAAAAAAATGAGTTTCGAATAAAATTAAAAAATAATTTTTAGCTAAATAGAACTACAAGGCGAGGCTTGTAGTTAAGGGATACAAGCAAACGGAAGAGGTTGACTATTTTGATACTTACTCACCTTTGACCAGAATAATTTTTATTAGGATATTAATTTCTATTGCATCATTATATGATCTAGAAATACATCAAATGGATATTAAGACATCCTTCTTAAATAGAGATTTATATGAAAAAATCAATATAGAACGACCTTGGGATTTTATAGCTCCAGGACATGAAAAAAAAAGTTTGTAAGCTTATTGAGTCCATTTACCGGTTAAAACAAGCACCTAAATAATGGCATAACAAATTTGATAGTGTAATGCTGTCAAATAATTTCAGAATAAATGAGTGTGATAAATATATTTATGTGAAAAACACTGACAAAGGTTATGTCATTGTTTATTTGTATGTTAATGACATACTAATCTTGGGTGCTAATAATTTTATAATTAAAACAGTTAAGAATATGTTGAACAAAAGATTTGACATGAAGGATATGAGAATAGCAGATGTTATATTAGAGATAAAAATCACTAAAACATCTGATGGATATGCCTTATCTCAGTCCTATTATGTTGAAAAAATTCTTGAGAAATTTGATAAAGATAATACCCGCATTACAAGGACACCTGTAGATGTAGATCTACATTTGTCTAAGAATACAGATAAAAGCATATCAAAATTGAAATATTTCCGTATCATTAGGAGTTTCATGTACTTAATAAATTGTACGAGACCCGATTTGGCATATGCTGTAAGCAAATTGAGCAGGTATACTAGTAACTCTATGACAGACCATTGGCAGGCAATCATAAGGGTACTAAGATATTTATGATACACCCAAAACTACAGATTGTACTACACTAGATATCTAGCTGTACTGGAAGAGTACAGTGATGCAAATTAGATATCTGATACTAATGACTCAAAATTCACAAGTTGATATGTATTCACTTTGGGTGGAGCCGTTGTGTTATGAAAATCGTCTAAATAGACGTGTATTGCGAGGTCCATAATGGAGTCTGGATTTATAGCTTTAGACAAAGCTAGAGAGAAGCTGAGTGGCTTCGCCAATTTTTAAAACACATCCCTATGTGGCCTAAACCTGTGGCAGCTATCTGCATACATTGCGGCAGTCAATCAGTAATGGTTAAGGCATAGAATAATATCTATAATGGTAAGTCTCGACATATACTCGTAGACACAATACCGTGAAACATTTGCTCTCGAGTGGAATAATTTCTATTGAATATATGAAGTCTAAAGACAATATTGCAGATCCATTAACTAGAGGCTTAAGCGAAGAGCATGCTAGTCGTTTATCAAGGGGAATGAGCTTCTAGCCTATGAATTAAGAGTTGCCTCAATGGCAACCCAACCTAACTGACTGGAGATCTCAAGATCAAGGTTCAAAGGGACAACTGAATTGTGTATGACTCAGTGTCATCACTGTGGAGATAAAATCTCTTACCCATTCCTATGATAGCATAATACAGTGATACATGTAGCGTTATTAGGTTAAGCTATGTTTTTAATGGTTCTTCTACCTTGAAATTCAAGTGGGATATAGCAGGATACTCTTAATAAGAATCGCCTATATTAGTGAAAAGGGCTCACTTCTGTGAGAATGCTAAGGCTACATTCTCTAACAGTACTCGTGAAACTAGGATTTGCCCAGGGCTAAAATGGGCACAACCGCGAGAACCTAGCTGTGTTTAGAAAAATTATGTGTGAACTCTATTGTCTTAGCTTATATAAATGGCTGAACAGTTTAAAGCATCGTTTCTACTGATTATCTTTTGAGTCCGATAGTTTTTCACAAGAGAAGGTTCAAAACCAGAAGCTATCTATCCTATGCAGAATTTTTCTTATTGAACTTTCTCAATGTCTGCATCTTGTTGCATCTTTTTTTTCATCAAAATCCATTCATGTGCGGGATTGTTGGAAAAATAGATTTTGAATAAAATTAGAATATGATTTTTAGCTAACTTTGAAGCTAATTATCTTTCTGTTGGATTAATTTTTTTTAATGCTTTTAAGTTTTAATTTGTTTATCTCCATGAGTAGAGTAATTATGGATTTTATAGCATTCAAAATCATTAATGGGTGAATGAAAAATTGACTCCAAAAGTGTGCTATTAAAATTAGAAAAATAATGGTAATTAAGCTCTATCCCACATTGATTGGGACAGAAAAATGTGGGTGTCTAAGTAAGTATAAATAAATTTCCAATCCTACATTGATTGGGAGAAATATGGGTAAGTGGCTTATATAAGCTAAGTTGAGCATAAGGGGTGTGTCCCTTGGAGGTATCCAGTTTTGTGAACGGGAGAGGATCTTTCAAATGGTGGATTCGACCCAAACCCCACGCGCGCGCACTTGTGCCACCGCTGCTGCCTGCCCGTCCGATTAACCGACTGACCGTGCCGTTCCTAGCCGAGCCTGGCTGGGTCCGGGTCCATGGGTTGTGGGTTGTGGATTCGGGTCGATCCTTATCTTTTTGTAAAAAATTTATTTAATTAAAATTTTGAATTTAAATTATTTAAATTTTAAATTAATAGTTACCATTATAAAATGAATCCGAACTGTTGGAGTCAACAAAACCGGTTTGTGCCTATTGGGCAGTCCAACCGCCAAGCTGAACCGGTATCTGTATCTATTCGATTTTTGGGAACAGTCGCCATTAACGCCAATAAATAGGCTGTTGCAGACCCATTTCAATATTCGATTTTTTAACTCTCCATTGCCGAAACTTTGCATCTTCGTCCCAGTTATAGTTGGTGTGTAGATTGTCGTGTTTCTTCTGCACACGACAGTCATTTTATCCTGGAGGCAGACGTCCACTCAAACACAAGTACCGAGGTGTGGACGTAATCTATCTTAAGAAGACAACGTCCAACGTTGGACTCAATTGCACCGTTCAACCGTCTATCTGTTTTTCACACTTCTACTACTGTTTAGTAAGATTTAATTATAATTTTATTACTGTTCAATTTTCCTGTTTCTGTTCTGCCTTTTTACAAAGTGTCATATACTGCTTTTACATTCTGCTTCTGTTTATAAAAACATTTTCTGAAATTAGTGTTTATTTCCTTTCTAAAATTTATACTTGTGTTCTAGTTTTTCTATTCTAATTTTATAATATAGGGAATTATGTTATTTTGTATTATATTACTATTTCTGTTTTAATTTTCTTTATTATTTTGCCTGAACAAAATAGTTTTTATTTATGTTCTGTTGAGTTTTAACATACTGTTTCAGGTTTCTGTTTAAAAAATAAAAGCCAGTCTTCTGTTTTGTTTAAACAAATTATTTCTGTAGTATTATTCTATTAAACCAAAATCTAATTACACATAACTCTGTTTAACATATACTGAAATATATTTCAATTTCAGTTTGTTGTATTTTATACTGCATATTGTTATTGACCCGGTTAAAGAACCAACAGATTATTATTGTATTTCCATAATATTGTTAAAACCAACAATATTAAGACAGATTGCTATTCTTTGTTTCTGAAATTAAATCTGTCGGTATTTAATTAAAGTCGTGCTTTAATATACCTGCTAATTAGTTAAACTTGAGATACAGTATTTTCAATTACTGTTTTAAGGTTCTATAAACTTGGTGTTATTTAATACAGTTGTTGCAGTTTGTAAATTACTGAAAACTTATTATTGGATTCTGTTTCGGTGTTAATTCGGCTTTTACAGTTATGGCAACCAAAACCACAACAAAATGAACTCTACCCCTGATGCTTCTACCCCTGTTGTGGCTTCTGTTCCAGCCTTGATTCTGGACTCTATTTCGGCCCCGATTCTGGCTACAGTTCCTGTGAACCATAAGGAGAAACTAAAAAAGTTTAATGGGACAGATTTTAAGAGGTGGCATCAAAAGATGTCGTTCTACCTAACGACGTTGAATCTGGCGTGGTTCCTCCAAGAGAATGCTCTCTCGTTATCTGAGAACGAGGAAGATCGACAAGTAATTGCTGCGGTTGATGTATTGAGGGATGCTGACTTTTTGCGCCACAACTATATCTTGAACGGTCTGGATAATATGTTGTATAACGTGTATAGTCTGCTGAAAATGAAAAAATAATTGTGGGATTCCCTTGACAAGAAGTACAAAACGAAAGATGCTAGGATGAAAAAATTTATCGTTGGCAGATTCTTCAAGTTTCTTATGGTGGATTTAAAGACTGTTATCAGTTAGGTCGAATAGTTTCAACTGATTCTGCATGAGATTCATGCCGAGGACGTGACACTGTATGAGTCCTTCTAAGTTGCTGTAATTATTAAAAAGTTGTCACCATCCTGGAGGGATTTTAAGAACTATTTAATGCACAAGCGCAAGGAAATAAAGCTTGAAGACCTGATTGTCAGATTCAGGATTGAGAAGGATAACTGCAGTGCCGAGAAGAAAGGGTCACAGGGGTTCCAGTTCAAGACAAAGGCCAATGTGGTGGAATAGGCCTAGAAAGGGAAGAAGCAGAAGAATCACAACCAAAAGGCCAAGGGAAGTGATTCTAAGAAGTTCAAGGAAAGGTGCTTCGTGTGTGATGTAGACACCCCAATTTGACCCCGCCTAATTTTAGGCGAATTCGATGATGAAAACAGGTGGAAAAGTGCCCCAGTATGATCCTTGAGAAGTGATCCAAGCTCGGTATTTGAACCCAAAACCTTCGAACTAATAAAAATTTGATAAACCATCGAAACTTGCTGCCCAAGTAAGGTGACCGCCATGTTCATTGTGGCGACCGCCAATAGAATTTCTTGGAAACCCTAGCCAAACGTGGCGACCGCCACCTTTTATCATGGCAACCGCCAACTCCCATCATGGCGACCGCCATAGAACTTTGTGGAACTTTTAAAAAACATGGCGACCGCCAACTTGCATGAAGGCGACCGCCAACTCCAAATGGCCTGACGTGTCCCTAAAACGTGACAGCATTTCATTGGCTGATAAACTCTATAAATACCGTACCTCTGGTACGTTTTCAAAAACAAAAAATTAGAGGAAAGTTTAGTGAGAGAAGTTCTGCCGAGTTGCCGAGCAATCCCGAGCCCCGACGCCGAAACCCTGCCGACTCCAAAAGGCCTGACGTGTCCCTAAAACGTGGTAGCATTTCATTGGCTGATAAACTCTATAAATACCGTACCTCTGGTACGTTTTCGAAGACAGAAATTTATAGAGAAGTTTAGTGAGAGAAGCTTTGCAAAGTCAAACCTCCGACGCCTACATTGAAACCCTAACTTGGATCTCGAGGATTGGATCGTTGGCACCATTTCCCAACTCGAGAATTCTTTAGTGATCCAGGTATTTTGCTTGGATTCCTGGTTTTTCTAACTTTATTTTCTACCTCTTTGGAGTGACCTGGTTAATTTTATTATTTCATCTTTATTATATTTTTGCATTGCTTATAATTGCTTTATTTATGTTTGAATTCAAGTTTTTACTTACTTAGTTTACTTGTTTTGTTTATTTGCTTACCTACATTTAAGCTTATTAAATTATTAAGTAGTACTAATATAATTTAACAATACGATTAACGATATCGTTATTGTTATAATCAAAATACTTACATAAAAATTGTTGTAATCATCAATATTACAGCCATTTAATTCTAGTATTTTATATTTTTTTTTTTTTCTTCTCCTTTTATGTTAATATTCTAGCATTCTATTTCATTTTCTTTTCTTTTCTTGTAACGTTAACTTAATGCTCCATTTTATTTCTATTTTTTATTTTTTATTTTTTTTTTCTTTCAATATTAGTGTAATTTTCTTTTTTTAGTATTTTATTTTCTTAGCTTTAATATTCCCTTTAGTATTTTTTTTCTTTTAATATTAATTAATCTTTAATTTAATGCTAATATGTTTTTACTTTTCTTTTGCTTATAATGTAACTTTATTTTTTTTTAATATTCTATTCTATTTTCTTCTATTTCCTTTTAATGTTAGCTTAAAATCTTTTTACTAGCATTAATTTTTCTTTTCTTCTAGCATTTTATTTATTCATTTTTCTTTTAATATTAGTATAATTCCTTTCCTAGCATTTATTTTATCTTTCTTTTTCTTTCATTTCATTAAACCCAAAAAATCAGAAAAAGTCCTTTAACCTACATATCATCTTTAAGTGTAATTTTTTTCCCTTTTATTTACTTCTCCATTTATTTTCTTTTGCCTATTTTTAAAACACAAAACATGAATAGTTAGGTTTTCTTTTCATTATTTTAATAAGTATTTTCCTAACTTATTCTTTTTCGCATAAATTTTCTTTGTAAATTCTATCTTCTTTAAAATCTTTAAGTTCTCTTCCATGTTTAATTTCTTTCTTAGTAAATATTCTTTTTAATATAGGATTTTATGCATATTTTATTTGACACTTAGCACTTTTTTTTTGTTCATCATATTAATGCCAAACTAGTTTGTTTCAATAATATGCATGTTGTAGTTACTTTCTTTAAAATTTTGTTTAGAATAATTTAGTTTGTCTTGTAGCGATCCATGTTTAGATGATTTAGCAATTTATAACACATTTTTGTTCCTCCATTTAAATCATACTAGTTTAGATTATTTAAATAATATCACACGTGGAAATGTTTCATATATCCTTTAGTTAGAAATTGCATACCGTATGATTTAGAATTTTTCTTTTAATATTTGTTTTATTTGGTGTTCTATATACGAATGTTATTTATTTTTCATATTTAATTTTGGATGTTCTCTCTTTATCTCTATTTTCTTTATTTGTATGCATTTGATAAATCTTATCAAATAACCAATAATGATTAGTAGAGGCCAACCTTATGGTTGGGCGAACGAGATGCTTAGCATCTTTCCCGATTCGTACTTTAACCTCCGAACTCTCTTTCTTTGGTTAACGTTTTAAAAGATCAGTAGCCATTTTAGTTTTTCTTAGTTTTTCTCAAAAATCAAGTGGCGACTCTATTTTCAACAAAAAAGAGTTTTCAAAATTTGACTTTCAAGGTGTTAAAATAGTTTTCAAAACATCTTTGAATTCCTTTATTTTTAACTATTTTCAAAACTCCACAATTCCAACGCCACTTGTGACAAGCCGGGCCATCAGGCAAAATACTACTATAGTCACAAAGACCAGGGAAATGCCTTGAAGAGGTAAAAGCATTCTTAGGCCAACGTTGTTGAAATAGAAAATCTATCATCCGATGTATCTGAGATGAACTTGACAGCAGTGGTGTTCGAGGTCAACATGGTTGGATCCAACCCAAGGGAGTAGTGGGTGAATACCGGTGCAACCTGACATGTATGTGCGGATCAGAAAATGTTCATCACTTATCAAGTAGTGACAAGTAGAGAACAACTATTCATGGGGAACTCTTCTATTGCAAAGGTGGAAAGACAAGGGAAGATTGTGTTGAAGATGACCTTAGGAAAGGAGCTGACGCTCAACAATGTCCTGATGCGTTAGAAATTCGAAAGAATCAAGTGTCAGTATCGTTGTTGAGTAAAAATGGGTTCAGACTGGTCTTTGAGTCTGACAAGTTTGTACTCACTAAAGAAGAAATGTTTGTTGGGAAAAAATACTTGTCAGACGGCTTGTTCAAGCTAAATGTACTTATTGTAATTTCAAAAACTATTATAAATAAAACTACATATTCTACTTACTTGCTTGATTCTTCTTTTGTGTTGCATGGTAGATTAGGTCATATTAATTTTGAATCATTGCGTAGATTAATTAACATGGATTATTTGCCTAAATTTAAAATTGACTCAAATCATAAATGTAAAATTTGTGTAGAGCCTAAATTATCTAAAGTGCCTTTTCAATTTGTAGAAAGAAGTACCGAGTCTCTTGGTTTAATCTATAGTGATATATGTGATTTGAAATTTATTCAAACACGAGGAGGCAAAAAGTACCTTATCACTTTTATAGATAATTGTACTAGATACTGTTATGTGTATTTGCTAAGAAACAAATACGAAACCTTAGAAAGTTTTATTGTATATAAAATAGAGATTGAGAATCAACTTGGCAGAAAGATTAAAACCTTAAAGAGTGATAGGGGATGCGATTATGAATCACCTTTCAGTGAATTCTGTTCACAACATGAAATTATTCATCAAATCACGACACCCTATACTTCATAGCAAAACAGAGTTGCTGAACGAAAAAATAGGACTTTAAAAGAAGTGATGAATGCTTTACTCATTAGTTTTGGGTTACCTTAGAACTTGTGGAGGGAAGTGATATTTTTTGCCAATTACATTCTCAACAAAAAATCCCATAAGAGAACGAACAAAACTCCATATGAATTATGAAATGGTCGAAAACCTTCCTATAAATTCTTAAAAGTGTAGGGGTGTTTAGCTAAGGTAGCGGTTCTAGATCCTAAAAGGGTCAAGATTGGACTGAAAATTGTTAATTGTATATTTATAGGATATGCAAATAACAATAGTGCATATCGATTTCTAGTACAAAGAAGTGATAATCTAGAGATTCAAGTGAACACGGTCATTGAATTTAGAAATACATCGTTCTTTGAACATGTATTTTCGTACAAATCTACACAAGCGATAAGTTCTCTTAAAAGAACTTATAAAACTGTAGTAGGCAGTAGCCAAGTGGAAGATGGAGATCAAGGATTGAGAGATGATGATGGACCTAGACGTAGTAAACGAGATAGAACATCCAAATCCTTTGGTCAGGATTTTCTAACATTTTTGTTAGAAAACGAGCATCAAACGTTTAAGGCTGCAATGTCATTCTCGAATGCACTTTTGTGGACAGAGGCAATCAATAGTGAAATTAAATCTATCTTGCAAAATCATACTTGAAAACTAGTGGATCTTCCACCTGATTGTAAACCTCTTGGATATAAATAGATATTCAAAAGAAAAATAAGAGCAGATAGATCAATTGAGAGATACAAGGCGAGACTTATAGTTAAGGGATACAGGCAAACTGAAGGGGTGGACTATTTTGATACTTACTCGGTTGTGACCAGAATAACTTTCATTAGGATGCTAATTTGTATTGCATCATCATATGATCTAGAAATACATCAAATAGATGTTAAGACAGCCTTCTTAAATAGAGATTTACATGAAGAAATCTATATGGAACAACCTGAGGGTTTTATAGTTCCAGGACAGAAAAAAAAGGTTTGTAAGCTTACTAAGTCCCTTTACGGGTTACAACAAGAACCTAAACAATGGCATAAAAAATTTGACAGTGTAATGCTGTCAAATGATTTCAAAATAAATGAGTGTGATAAATGTGTCTATGTGAAAGACACTGATAAAAGTTATGTCATTGTTTGTTTGTATGTTGATGACATACTAATCTTGGGTAGTAATAATTCTATGATTAAAACTACCAAGAATATGTTGAACAAGAGGCTTGACATGAATGATATGGGAATACCAAATGCTATATTAGGAATGAAAATCACTAAAATATCTGATGGATATGCCTTATCCCAGTCCCATTTGTAGACACCCCAATTTGATTCTGCCCAATCTTAGGCAAATTCGATTATGAAAACAGATAGATTAATGCTTTCGCACGATCCTCAAAAAGTGATCCAAGCTCGGTATTTGAACCTGGAACCTTCGAACCAATGAAATTTTATCGAACCATCGAAACTTGCCGCCCAAGTAAAGCGACCGCCAACTTGCATTGTGGCGCCCGTCATAGAACTTTGTAAAAACCCTAGCCACAAGTGGCGACCTCCACATACCATCATGGTGACCGCTAACTCCCATTGTGGCGACCGCCATAGAACTTTGTGGAACCTTCAAAAAACATGGCGACCGCCAACTTGCATTATGGCGACCGCCAACTTCAAATGGCCTGACATGTCCTAAAACGTGACAACATCCCATTGGTTGAAGAATTCTATAAATACCATACCTCAGCGTATATTTTTAGTACAAATTTTGAGTGAGAGAGACTCTGCCGATATACCGAGCGATTCCGAGCCCCGACGCTGAAGCCCTGCCGAGATACCGAGTCCCGAATCTCCAATACCTACCTTGAAGCCTACATAACTTGGATCACCACCTGAGAATTGGACAATTGGAGCTCATTCTACCAACTTGAGGATTCCATAATTCAGGTACTCTGTTTGGATCCCCGGTCCTTCTAGCCCTATTCCCTCTCTTTTGGAACGATTAGGTTACATTCAATTTCAATTCATATATTCTTTTACATAATCTTGTCATCATTCACATTACTTCATTTATTTTAGTTGCCTTAATTTCATTTAATTTAGTTGTTCTAATTTTTTAGTTCACACTTTCACATTAAGCACATTATCTTTTTCTTTAATTAATTCATTAATTAGTGTTAACGTCAATTAACAATATGACTAAATAATATCGTTATTGTTATAATACAAAACACTTACATAAAAATGGTTGTAATTATCAATATTACGTTCATTTAAATTTTAGCATTTTATTCTCTCTTTCTTTTTATATTAAATTAATACTCAAGTATTATTTATTTTTCTTTTCTTTTAACTAGTCTAATCTAACATTTCATCTTATTCTATTTATTTAATACTTCATTTTAATTTCTAACTTTTATTTTATTTCCTAACATTCCACTTTATTTTTACGTAATAATTAGTCTGTTGGTTCATTTTATTTCTTTTATTAGTTAAATATTCATTTTCTTTTAGCTTAATGTAATTTTCTTTCAATGCATTAGTTATTTCATTTTCATTTCTTTCTTGTAGTTTTAGTGTAATTTTTTAATTTTTATTTTTCTCTTCCTTTTATCTTCTTTTATTATCTATTTTATTTTCTTTAAATGCCAATGCTACATTTTCTATACTCTCTCTTTAATATTAGTTTAAATGTTCCTTAACTATGATTAATCTAATTTTCTTTTGTTAACTTTTATTTTTCATTTTCATTTCTTTTTCTTTTAACAATAAGTGTAATTTTTCTAAATATTTTGTCATTAGCTTTATTTTCATAGAAATGTTCTATAACTTTATTTTCTTTTATTTCTCTTCTTTTCTTTTCTTTACATAAACCTAAAAAAATCATAAAAAGTTCATTTAAACTAAATTTTATCTTTAAAGTATAATTTTCTTTTGATTTTTTTTTCCTTTTATTTTCTTCTTTTAGGATATAAAATATCAATAGTTAGATTTCCTTTTAATAGTTTAAATAAATATTTTTCAACCTTTTCACTTAGCATTCTTTTCTTTTACAAACTTCTTTTTCATTTTCTTTTTCTTTAGATTCTTTGAATTGTTAAACTCTCTTTTGTTATTTTCTTTGCTAATAAACTTTCTTTTAAGTATAGAATGTGCATGCATTTTTTTTATCTTTTTATCATGGTAACGTTAATTTAGCATGTTTTGACAATGTGCATATTTTAGTTACTTTTCTTAAAATCTTGTTTGGTTTAGTGTATTTCTTATTAGCAAATTATGTTTTGGTAATTTTAGCATCTTCAACCATATTTTTATTCTTTTATACAAACCATGTTAGTTTAGTCTATTTTTGTGAATATTGCATGTGGGTATGTGTTTCATGAATCTTTTAGATAGAAATTGCATGCTATAGAATTTAAGATTTTTCTTTTAACACTTATTTATTTTGGAGTGTGATGTACATATTTTATGTATTTTTTATACTTGAATTTGAATGTTCTCTCTTCGATCCTATTTTCTTTATTTGCATGCATTTGAGAAATTTTATTAAAGAACCAATGATGATTAGTATAGGTCAACCTTACGGTTGGGCGAACGGAGTGCCTAACACCTTTCTCGATTCGTACCTTAGCCCCCGAATCCTATTTATCTGGTTAAACGCTTTTAAGATCAATTAGCCAATTTTATTTTTCTTAGTTTTTCTTAAAAATTAAGTGGCGACTCTATTTTTAATAAAATAAAGTTTTCAAAAGTTGGTTTTCAAAGAGTTAAAGTATTTTTCAAAACATCTTTGAATTCCTTCATTTTTTTTGTAACCCCCAAATCCCAACGCCCCACCATTATGTTGAAAAAATTCTTAAAATTTTTGATAAGGGTGATACCCGTATTACAAGGACACCTGTAGATATAAATCTACATTTATCTAAGAATACAGATAAAAGTATATCACAATTAGAATATTCTCGTATCATTGGGAGCCTCATGTACGTAATGAATTGTACGAGACCCGACTTGACATATGCTATGAGTAAATTGAGCATGTATACTAGTAACCTTGCGACTGACCATTAGTAGATAATCATAAGGGTATTAAGATATTTAAGATACACCCAAAACTACGGGTTGTACTATATTAGATATCTAGCTATACTTGAAGGGTACAATGATGCAAATTGGATATCTAATACTAATGACTCAAAATCCATAAGTGAATATGTATTCACTTTGGGTGGAGCAGCTGTGCCATGAAAATCGTCTAAACAAACATGTATTGCGAGGACCACAATGGAGTCTGAGTTTATAGCTTTAGACAAAACTGAAGAGAAAGCTAAGTGATTTTGTCAATTTTTAGAAGATATCTCTATGTGGCCTAAACCTGTGCCAACCATTTGTATACATAGCGACTGTCAATTAGCAATGGCTAAGACACAGAATAATATCTATAACGGTAAGCCTCGACATATACATCGCAGACACAATACTGTGAAATATTTGCTCTCGAGTAGAATAATTTCCATTAAATATATAAAGTCTAAAGACAATATAGCAGATCCGTTAACAAAATGCTTAAGTAGAGAGCAAGTTAGTTGTTTACCGAGGAGAATGGGCTTACATCCTATGAATTAAGAGTCCTCTTAATGGCAACCTAACCTGGCTGACTGGAGATCCCAAAATCTAGGTTCAAAAGGACAACCGAATTGTGTGTGACTCAGTGTCATCACTGTGGAGATAAAATCTCATACCCATTCCTATGATGGTACAGTGATACCTGTAGCGTTATTAGGTTAAGCTATACTTTTAATGGTTCTTATACCTTAAAATTTAAGTGGCGTATAGTAGGACATTCTTAATAAGAATCACCTATACGAGTGAAAATGGGGTCACTTTTGTGAGAATGCTAAGGCTACATTTTCTAACAGTACTCGTGAAACTAAGATTTTCCCAGGACTAAAATGGGTACAACCGCGAGAACCTAGCTGCGTTTAGAAAAATTCTGTGTGAACTCTATTGTCTTAAGCTTATATAAATGGCTGAACAGTTTAAGGTATCGTGTCTTCTGATTATCTATTAAGTCCAATAGTGTTAGAACAACGCAACCCAAGAGGGGGGTGAATTGGATTTTTTTAGCAGAAAATGAAATTAAATACTTTTTCAGAAAACCTTTTTTTTTAATATTGCCAAACAACTATATATGCAAATGTGAAATCAAGCAATTATCAAAAGAAGAGGGATAGAAATAAAGAACTAAACACCAGCGATTTATAGTGGTTCGGCTTAACCTTAGCCTACGTCCACTCCTCAAGATCTCCTTTGAGTATTTCCACTATTTTAGAATACTCTCGGGCGTATTCAAAACCTTTACAAGCTTCAAGAAGATTCTATGAAAATAAGCCTCTATTTTCTCCTAATCTCTCTTGAACTCTTCCTTGATGAGTTTCTCTTACTCACTCAAGGGTTAACAGGGTGACTTACCCTTGATTACAATAA